>SNQJ01S0132622.1:12281-26307 GCA_010110895.2 Picea sitchensis | reverse complement strand
AATAATGATAATCGTCATTAATCATGTGATGAGAAGGGGGTAAGTAATTAATTTAATTTATAAAAATCTTTTGGGGGATAAAATTTAAAAGGGGGGAAAAGGGGAAATAATTGTTTCATCACATATGCTAATTAAAAATTTATTAATTAAAAAGGAAAAAGGGAAAAAGTTGATTTTCTACACTTGCCAATTTGAGTTTTAAATAAAAAAGAAAAGAGAGAAATTTAAAATCACTAGGAAACTAGGAAAAAGTGGGAAAAATAAAAAGAAAGGGGAAAGACAAGGAAAAAGAAAAAAGACTAACTTAGTAAGGTATCCAGCATTTAAGAACTTTCTAAATTAGACTCAACTAGTAAATTAGTAAGGGGGTAATTCATTAAAATGTGTAAGGGAATATGAGGACACCTAGGAGCGATTCTAGGAATGCTTTTAGGTGGGTGAGGGAAATAGGAGTATTTTAATAATTAATGAAATTAATTTATTGTGCAATGAAGGGGATGGGTAACACATGTACAAGGAGGACTTTTATGAATTAAATTATTGAACACTAAATTAAATTGGATTTTGGAAAAGTAAATGACCTAGAAACTCTATATAAATGAGGGAGGAGGAGGAGGATGGATATCTTATGTTATGCGTAACATTACACTGCAGAATTTTTGACTTGAATAACTTAGCTTGTGGGAGTTGGGGTACCTAGCTCGGTGAGGAGTGGTAGCTCGACCTTGCGAGGCGAGCTAGGAGCTAGTTGATTTCTGGTTCAATGTGTGTGGATCCTTTGCGACTCGGGGGGCTAAGAGGGAAGAAGAGTACCCCTAGCGTTGGCTGGGAGGTACCAGTGAAGTCTCATCAGTTGACAAGAGGGAGTGACATGGAGTGCAAGGGACAACAAATAAGAGTGGACAACTTGGGATACGGTACGCTTGGTTTCATTCTGCATGGTAGATTAACATTTACCTTACGCTTTGATTTCTGTATTTTTAACTTTATAAGGAAGGTGTTGAACTTAGCAGTTTAATAGAGAACTTAAATTTCCTTATCCTTAAGTTCATTGCTTGACTTGATTCCCTTGGCAATAGATCCCTGAATGTTGTGACCATCCTATGGTTTTATATTTTTTGTGATGAGTTTACGCTACTTACTTCGCCCTCGTCCCTATCTCATCAGTCCTCGCCGGAGCAGTGGACCAGGAGCCAGATCAAAGGTCATCGCTTCATTGTTAATAAACCTATAGATCCTAATGACCTGCTTTTTTGTGCGTGGATGATGAGCGAAGGATGCTTCTGCCCAGGTGTCTGCCCCCGTTGGTTGTTCTTGGTTGATTGATGGTGTTTGCAACTTATTTTCATTGAGAAATTATGCGTATTGTTTATCTTTCCCTATGCGAACAACTTAATACCCTCTGTGTTTTTATATCACCTCTTTGTTTTAGTTGGCATTCATTCTTGATGATTTTAATGACAGTTCTGAGCTCTTGATTGGTAAAACATCAGCGTTATTGATATGTGAATGATAATGTTTAACATATATATGGGTTGCCTTTTTTTCAATAGCCTTAATTAACTATAATACTGTGTCGAATTTGTTGTTGTGTAGACAACGATTAATTATATCTGCATACAGTCAGTGTTTTCCTTTCAGACAACACTTTAATTTTTTATTGTGAAATCACCCATTTTGACTGTGATTTTCTTTTAGCGTATGCCTTCAAACTGCTTATTGTGCATCTGTGATTTCACTTATATCGAGTGTCTGTTATTGTTATTATTATTCCTTGTTAAAACATTGGTATTGTGATTTCACTTATACTGCTATTTCTTTAGTATAGTGTTATGGATATCTCTGGTTAAAAGACATGCATAGTGAATCAATAGGCATAGTGTTTATGCCCAACTATATACAGTGTTATTGTTATTTCCTTAATATATGCACAACGATATATTTATTTAATATAGTGTTATTGATACTTCTCTAATATACGTACCACGATATATAATACTATTGTTAATTCATGTTCTTCTCTAATATACATACTGTGATATATAATACTATTGTTAATTCATGTTTCCAGTTGGATTGATTCTCTTACAAAGAAGGATGGGTTAGATACTCTATTGTAGAAGGGATCTAACTACCAAAATCCGCCACTGAATTCTGGGTGATATGAGATATTCGATTTAATGACATAATGAATTCGCTTGGTGGAGGTTGCAACATAAACTAAGCCCCGACATACTGTAGTTGATACTCAGAATCCTAAAATTTGTCTACCACCAATGACCTATAAGTTTATTTCATCTTTTAAAGAAAAAAACTGAAATTCATTTCCAAACTCCTTCCACCTAACCTTGAAGAATATCCATCCCTACATGCCTGTGTAAGTGTAACCTCTTTCCACCTTAGAATTTTAACACGTGGAACACTCTTTTTGCCCATCAAAAGTCCATTGTGTTGGCGCTATTCTCAAGCCCTGAATTTAAGCTTGATCGCTCATGCCGGACTTGTCCGAAACCTTGAGATTTGGTCTTAGACCTAACAATTATTATTAATAAAAATTAACTATGGTTGACACATCATCTGGTTATTTTCAATTGGCTTCTCAACAACATTGTAATTCCTAAAAGTTTTATCACGTGATATGCATGTAAATGATGTGCATTTGGATGTTGTGTCGTAACCTTGGTAATACCTTTTAAATATATTCTTCTTGGATGAATCGTTAATATATTATTTATTTATTCTGCTAATATATTCCTTTACATAATCTGCATATATTCTTTACATAATCTTGTTAATATATTCCTTATATATCTGGTAATTATATTCTTTAAAACTCTTAATTTTGTTGTTCAAGTATTTGCATCACCACGAAGAATATCCAGACGCAATTTATATATAAAGGTTCTGTTGACCCTCATTGATATCCTAAGATAATTAGTAGGACAAATCATAGTAAATCTTTACTTAATCTGTGTTGTCAATCGTTGTGTTTCCTTATCAATATTATTTATATTCTATAAAAGTCGAATGCAATTATTCTTTATTTATTCAAATTTGGTCGATGGAATTGAAAAAGTATTTACAACTCTAGACAATCATCCTTCCATTAATGATATACAAGTGGAGACTTGAATAACAACCCTTAACAAGTTTTTACACATTCACCATAAAGATAAAATACCGGTTTACTTGGAAAAGCTAATATTACATTCCAATTATGATCCTGGAAATTGTAATTAAAATTCCTCAAAGACATCCTTCAATTTATTAATTAGTTAATTCAATCTTTATATGCAGAAGGTGGAAATTGTAACAAATTCTAAAGTGGTTTAGGAGGTGAGAGAGTAAATTATGAACAATTGAAACAAAAAGTTTATAATGCGGACCCTTTATAGACTAGTAACTCCAAATTCTCAGCTAGTACTAAATGGATTTAGAAATACCATGATCTCTTAAAATCAAAAGGATTTAAGATGATAATTTTGAAGGATTAATTATTGATACCCCAAAATTTACCTTGGAAAATCTGGCTTTTACAAAAAACATATATATATATATATATATATATATATATATATATATATATATATATATATATATATATATATATATATATATTTCTTCACCCCTCATACCAACATGGAAGACCCAGTCGCTTAGAATAAAAAATACCAAAGATATGATAAGTAGTTGAAGTGAAATAAATAAGTTTAGTGATTATAACCTCTTCATTGACCAATTTTATATATTGAACACAAGCTTGGAATCTGTTTTCTCCAAAAGATTTATGAAATATTGTATCATTAGCATAATTTAGATATAGTGTTAAGTTTAGGATGCTTTGTAAACCTACTAAATGAGGAGTAAGATGGAAGGGTTCTTTAATCAAATACAACAACTTCCTCAACGGTCGAGTAATTTATGTGTTTGGAATCCAAAAAATTCACTTATTACAATAAGTGATATGAAGTGTTATGTTCGTTGAGGTTCTGAACGATCGCTCAATTGGGTCTTTTGTCGCTTTCTACCCCAAAAGAAAACAAAGAAAAAAAATTGTACTTTCAGGTTCCAGATGTAGTCATAATGATCGGAGCATTACATATGGTATCGAGCTGTAGTTCAACCTCGATTATGGATCGCCAAGCTTCCACCGTAGTAAACCCATGAGTATTAACCTTGCATTAATTAAAAACCTTAACGGTCCATGTGGTGATCACATTTAGAGATTCCTGTAGGTTCACAACGGGTGTCATGGAAGGAGGTGAGACGCCTCCAACAAAGTTCCTGCACCCTCAAAGTTGAACCCCCAAGGGGAGGGGCAAGTCCTTGGGATGGATTTGCTTGTTGTGAGGGATGATGATGGTCCTGACAAGGCCCTTCCAGGTAATGCCAAAGGGCATTGATTCACCATCAATACTAAGATGAGGCCAGTAACCAAGACTCTAGGGTCCAAAACGCAGCCTAGCTAGTACCATTAGCATCCATCAAGAACTCGAGAGAGTTGAGTTCGAAATAATAATTGTCATGGACGGTTGTGCAGTCGAGGCCCGGCTATAGAGAATGGATTTGTGGCTTCTCTATTTTACCTCTAGCATGAAGGTCCCGCGATGGTGGTCTTTCTCGATCAAGGGGAGCTCTCTTCTATGGCAGAATATGCTCCTACAACTTTTGAGCATGGTCATGATCTATACGTCAGTGGAACCTGCTCGAGGATGGTTCTAGAGAGGTAACTTCTCTCGAGGGAATTATTGAGGCCATCTCAATGAGTTCGACTTCAGACAAGGTAGTCACGCATTGCTCGAGTACGAGGCCCATTTATGGAGCCGTCAAAAGTATGCTTCACACCATTTTAGAAAGAAACTTTAAGTCAAGAAGTTCGAGTTTGGCCTTATTATTATAATTCAGCTTCTACTTCTCGGGTACTAGGATTAATGGACCTAAGAAAGTATGTGGATTGTGGGGAGCCACATTACTAGCATTATTGCCCAGAGGAAGGGGCCAGAGCATCTGGATCATCTGGGTCCATTACCGTGGGAGTCTTGGGCAAGGCCCATCAGATTCATGTAGCGTGAATAACCATCGAAGAGAACCACCGAATTTTCTCGAGATGTCATGTACCATCGCTAACTAGACCCTTAATATTCGATAGATCTTGGTGCTACCAAGAGTTTCACTCCGGGTGCGCTACAAAAGGATTAAGGTACCGAAAATGATGATTTGTCTAGAGATGGCTCGTAATCCCAATATTGAGGCAAGGTTATGGGTTAAAATCCTTAACCCTGTAGATTTTTTTCAACAAGGCCAACCTCAGACATCAACATGTTAGATCTTATGACGCCATGATCAACATGGACTAGTTGGAATCACATAAGGTGATAATCAACCCAGAAGAATAAACGATTGAGCTTAGTTGATGATGAGGGAGAGAGACGCGATATTTTAGTTCAAACCGAGTCGAAGTTTTATATCTTCCTTTGAAGTTGTGAAGAGCACGCTAAGGGATGTAATATTTATGATCCTTGCTAAACGAGAGGAGTACCAAGGTCTAGAACACCTTCCGTGGTGAGAGAGTTTGCAGACAAATTCCATGAGGAGTTACCTAGGATTCCACAAACCGGAGAGGCAATTGGAACTTACCTTAGACCTAAAACCGAGGACTGAACCAATATCTAGAACACCTTATCAGATGTCGACAATGGAGTTACAGGAGTTGAGAATGAAACTGAAGGATTTTTTGGACCTGGGATTTATACGTCCGAGTGTATTACTATGGGGTGTGACTATTATTTTCATATGAAATAAGGATGGGTCATGGAGACTCTCCATTGACTACCATCAATTGAACAAGGCAACGATCAAGAATTAGTATCAGTTTCCAAGGATTGATGATTTGTTCGATTAGAGGAAGGGTGCTACGATAGTTTCCATGATAGATTTGTGATTAGGGTATCACCAGTTACAGATCAAGGAGGATGAATTCCCTAAGACCACCTTTATGAACAGGTTCGATCATTATGAGTTTCTTGTTCTACCATTGGGACTGATACATGCCCCATGGGTATTTATGAGTTTGATGAATGGGGTGTTCCACGAGTATTTGGACAAGCTCATCCAAGTATTCGTTGACGATATTTGATTTACTCTTATATGACAGAGGAGATTGATGAGCACTTGTGCTTGGTACTACAGTGTCTGCGAGAGCACAAATTTTATGGGAAGTTGTCCAAATGCTTGTTTTATGAATCGAAGATTCACTAGATAGGGCATGTCATCTTCGATGAAGGTATCGTTGTGGATCCAACAAAGGACAAGGCTATTATGGAATGGCTTGCACCGATGAATTTCCCGAAAGTGTGTAGCTTCATGGGTTTAGAAGGATACTATCGACGGTTCATTGAGGGATTTTGAAAGATAGCAAATCCAATCATGGAATTGCAGAAGAAGAACAAGAAGATTGTTTGGACAGAGAAATGCATGAAATCATTTCAGAGGCTCAAGGAGCTGTTGACAGCAACAATGATACTAAAGGTCCCTGACATGGATGAAAACTTTTTGGTATGCACTGACGCATCCAAGGAAGGCTTAGGCAGAGTCTTATGCAAGATGGTTGAGTAATCGCTTACATATTGAGGAAATTGAGAAGGCATGAGGAGAACTATTCGATGCATGATTTGGAGTAGTTAGCCCTTTTTTATGCCTTGAGAGTTTGGAGACACTACCTTATTAGATGAAATTTTGAACTAAAAATAGACCACTGTGACTACAACACATCTTTACGCAAGCAACCTAAACTCATGACAATGGTGTTGGTCGGAATTTCTTAGCGAGTACGACTTCGAGATTACTTACATAAAGGACCCATGAACCGAATGGCAGATGCATTGAGTCGGAGACCATGCATATTTTCGTTGTTTCCTCTTCAGACAAATATACATGAAAATATTCTAACTTTACAGCGCGACACTGACTGGTACAAGGAGGTCAAAGATTTTATCGGACAAAACACAATAATGGTACCAATATTTGAAGGATTTGTGTTGACGACGATGGATTACTGAGGTTTAAAAATCGGATTTACGTACCACCAAACGACTAGTTGAGGATATTGATCCTAAATGAGCCTCATGGATCAGTATACATGGATCACCCGGGAGTAATGAAGATGAGGGAAGATCTTACATCCTTATTCTTCTGGAAAGGAATGAAGGTAGACATATTGAACTATGTGGCCAGATGTATAAAATGTCAGCAGGTAAAAGCTAAACATAGACATCTGGTAGGATTACTATAGCCACACACTATTCCAGAATCGAAATGGGAGGCCATTTCCATGGATTTCATTGTTGGATCGCCACTGAGAGCAAGGAGACACGAATCGATTTTTGTGGTAGTCGACACTCTAATGAAGAGTGCTCATTCTATTCTGGTGCATACGATAAGATTGTGAGGCTACATGGCATGCCTAAGAGGATTATATCTGATCGAGGATCGGTGTTTACTGGATGATTTTGGACTAGTTTCCAGGAGGCCTTGGTATCCCAACTTAAATTCAGTACTTTGTATCACCCAAAGATTGATGGGAAGACCAAACGAATGAACCAGACCCTGGAGGACATGTTTTTCATGTACGTGATGGACCAACAAAGGCGTGATGGACTGACCGGAAGCGATCCAAGAATTGGAAGATTAAATGAAAACTATAAGACAAAGGTTCAAGGAAGCGCAAGATCGACAAATTATTTATGTCGATGCATGTCATGTCGACCGTAGTTACGATGTGGCGATCGAGTATTTTTGCGACAGAAACCGCATAAGAGTTTGATCAAGTTCAGAGAAGGGGATAAACTATCTCCTAGGTTTGTGGGATCTTATGGTATTGTGGAAAAGAGAGGCCCATGGCCTAATGACTATCCTTTCCTGATTCTTGAGGCATATGCATGATGTATTTCATGTCTTTGTTTGAGACTTTATGATTAGTGATCCTACACATGTTTTGACTTGAGCACCTTGCAGGTGTTGGATGAGGCTGCATGCATGGTTGAGTCGATCTGCATCCTGGATCATCGCATTCGACAGCTACAGTGTCGAACATTAGATCAGGTCAACGTCGAGTGGGACAACTATAGTCCGCACTCGGCGACCTGGGAGGATGTATATGATATGTGCCAATAGTTTCCATTTTTGTTTGATAGATAGACTTATGTTACTATGATACACATTATTTCGGCACTTATATACTGTGAAACTTTAGGACGAATTTTAGACCAAGAGGGGGTGTATGTAACATCCCACTCTTGCGTGCACTGAGCGAAATTATTCTTTGAAGACACTTGCTTGCAAGTGATTTGGATTATTATACTATTGGGCATTTGATTATGATTATGAGGCGTTATGGATTGATGGCTTCTTATTTTTTTGTATTGACATAGACATGTGCTATTGACTCGGTTTTCCTGAGTGTGAAGGATTTTGGACCTCGAGGATGCAGAGGCATCGATTATATCCCTTGGACTCTAGATCGAGTCGGGGCATGGACTATTGGGGTTTGATTATTATATATATGACATTTGTGCATCTGATTAGATGATATGATTATGAATATTATTTCTGACATGGTTCGTTGATGATGCAGGCTTTGATAGCTTGCTGACCAGACTCACATGTGGATTAGAGTAGTCACGCACGACTATCAGAGACATTGAGGGAGAGGTTTGGACAACATCCCTACCACAGCCTACGACCACTCCCCCCATGGCTCAAAATGTAGGTTAATTATTACCTAGTTCGATAAGAGCCACGATACCATGAGGGCAGACTACGACAGTCGCTCACGATGATTCTAAGGGGTGCACAATAAGGTAGGGGCCTTATTCCTTAGAGGCCCTTAGTCTCCCACAAGATCACCTAGCGGAGTATTGACTCCAGGGGTTTTGATGTCTATTAACTCATTCAAGAGGCGAGTGGCACCCTTGGAGCACGTACTTCATCCTGAAGGGAACGTCATGCAAGAAAAAAAAAAAGACGCGAGTGGCACCCTTGGAGCACCTAGTGTGTCCTGAAGGGCACGCCACATTTCTAATTAATAAATGAATGAACCTATATGGTCTTAGATTGAATAATGTGATGAGAAATATTTAAAGCAATTTTCGGTAATAAAATGTCACCGAGCCCAGGAATATAAAGTCTAGGTCTAAGTGATAAGTTTGTGATATATATATATATATATATATATATATATATAATGATAATCATCATTAATCATGTGCCGAGAAGGGGGTAAGTAATTCATTTAATTTATAAAAATCTTTTGGGGGATAAAATTTAAAAGAGGGAAAAAGGGGAAATAATTGTTTGATCACATATGCTAATTAAAAGTTTATTAATTAAAAAGGAAAAGCAAAAAAAGTTAATTTTCTACACCTTCCAATTTGAGTTTTAAATAAAAAGGGAAAGAGGGAAATTTAAAAGAATTCAGAGACTAGAGAAAAGCCGGAAACATAAAAAGAAAGGGGAAACAGAAGGAAAAAGAAGAAAGACTAACTTAGTAAGGTATCTAGCATTTAAGAACTTTCTAAATTAAACTCAATTAGTAAATTAGTAAGGGGTTAAGTCATTAAAATGTGTAAGAGAATATGGGGACACCTAGGAGCGATTCTAGGAATGTTTTTAGGTGGGTGAGGAAAATAGGAGTAATTAATTAATTAATGAAATTAATTTATGGTGAAATGAAGGGAATGGGTGACATATGTACGAGGAGGATTTTTATGAATTAAATTATTGAACATTAAATTAAATGGGATTTTGGGAAAGTAAATGACCTAGAAACTCTATATAAAGGAGGGAGGAGGATAATGATGGATCTCTTCTATTATGCGTAATGTTACGCTGCAGAATTTATGACTTGACTAACTTAGCTTGTGGGAATTGGGATACCCAGATAGGTGAGGAGTGGTATCTCGGCCTTGCAAGGCAAGCTAGGAGCTAGCTAATTTCTAGTTCAGTGTGCATGGCCCCTTTGCGGCTCAGGGGGATAGGGGGTAAGAAGAGTACCCCTAGTGTTGGCTGGGAGGTACCGGTGAAGTCTCATCGATTGGTAAGAGGGAGCGGCACAGAGCACGTGGGACAACAACTCAGAGAGGAAAACTTGGGCTACGATATGTTTAGTTTCATTCTGCATGGTAGATTATCATTTACCTTCCACTTTGATTTCTGGATTTTTAACTGTGTAAAGAAGGTGTTGAACTTAGTGGTTTAATGGAGAACTTAAATTTCCTTAGCCTTATGTTCGTTGTTTGACTTGATTCCCTTGGCAATAGATCCATGAATGTTGTGACCGTCCTATGGTTTTATTAATTTTTTGATGAGTTTGTGCTTCTTACTTCACTCTCATCCGTAGCTCATGAGTCCTCGCTTGAGCAGTCGCCCAGGAGCCGGATCGATGGTCATCACTTCGGTGTTAATAGACCTATAGATCCTAACGCCCTTCTTTTCTATGCGTGGATGATGAGCGAATGATGCTTCTGCCCATCTGTCTGCCCCTGTTGATTGTTCTTTGCTGATTGATGGTCTTTGCGTGTTATTGTTATTGAGAAATTTTGCGTATTGTTTATCTTTCCCTCTGCGAACAACTTAATACCCTTTGTTTTTTTATATCACCTCTCTGTTTTGGCTGGCATTCATTCTCGATGATTTTAATGACAGTTCCGAGCTCTTGATTGGTAAAACCTCAGCGTTATTGATATGTGAATGAGAGTGTTTAATTTATATATAGGCTGCGTTTTTTACAGTAGCCTTAATTAACTGCAAGACTGTGTCGAATTTGCTGCTATGTACACAACGATTAATTATATCTGCGTACAGACAACACTTTAATTTTTTATTGTGAAATCACCCATTTTGACAATAGCTATAGCTTCGAATTCCTTTAGCCTATAGCTTCGAATTCCTTACTGCGATTTCACTTATATGGAGTGACTGTTATTGTTATTATTATTCCTTGTTAAAAGATTGGTATTGCGATTTCACTTATACTGCTATTTCTTTAGTATAGTGTTATGGATATCTCTGGTTAAAAGTCATGCATAGTGAATCGATAGGCATAGTGTTTATGCCCACCTATATACAGTGTTATTGTTATTTCTTTAATATATGCACATCTATATATTTATTTAATATAGTGTTATTGATAATTCTCTAATATACGCACCCCGATATATAATACTATTGTTAATTCGTGTTCCAAGTTAGATTGATTATCTTACAAAGAAGGATGGGTTAGATACTCTATTGTAGAAGGGAGCGAACTACCGAAATCCGCCACTGAATTCTGGGAGATATGAGATATTCGATTTAATGGCATAATGGATTGGCGTGGTGGAGCTTGCAACATGAACTGAGCCCCGACAGACTCTAGTTGATACTCAAATTCCTGAAATCTGTCTACCACGAATGACCTGTAAGTTTATTTCATCTTTTAAAGCTAAAAAAACTGAACTCTTACACCCCAAACTCCTTCCACCCAGCCTTGAAGAATATCCATCCCTACACGCGTGCTTAAGTATAACCTCTTTCCACCTTACAAGTTTAACGCGTTGAGCACTCTTGCTGCCCAGCAGGCTCCTCCTTTTGCGTTGGCGCTTGGTCTACTTAAGCTTGATCGCTCGTGGACTTGTCTGGATACCTTGAAGATTTCTGGGTTAATATATTCCTTACATAATCTGCATATATTCTTTACATAATCTGGTTAATATATTCCTTATATATCTGGTTAATATATTCTTTAAAGCTCTTAATTCTGTTGTTTCAGTATTTGCATCACCACTAAGAATATCCGGACAAAATTTATGTATAAGGGTTCCCCATGGCTGATATCCTAAGATAATCCGTAGGACAAATCGTAGGAAATCTTTACTTAATCTGTGTTGACAATCGTTGTGTTTTCTTATAAATATTCTTTTTATATTCTGTATAAAATTTGGAAGTAGTTATTCTTTATTTATTCAAATTTGGTCCATGGAATTGAAAGAGTCTTTACAACTCCAGTCACTCATCCTTCCATTAATAATATACAAGTGGAGACTTGAATAGCAGCCCTTAACAAGTTCTTACACATTCACCATAAAAATGAAATCCCGGTTTACTTGGAAAAGCTAATATTACATTCCAATTCTGATCCTGGAAATTTTAATTCAAATTCCTCAAAGACATCTTTCAATTTATTAATTAGTTAAGTCAATCTTTATATGCGGAAGGCCGAAATGGTAACAAATTCTAAAGTGGTTTAGGAGGTGAGAGAGTAAATTCTGAACAATTAAAATATAAAGTTTACAATGTGGACCCTTTATGCAATAGTAACTCCAAATTCTCAGCCAGTGCTAAATGGATTTAGAAATACCATGATCTCTTGAAATCAAAAGGCTTTAA
Organism: Picea sitchensis; assembly: GCA_010110895.2. Lineage (NCBI taxonomy): Eukaryota > Viridiplantae > Streptophyta > Pinopsida > Pinales > Pinaceae > Picea > Picea sitchensis. The sequence goes on along the minus strand of SNQJ01S0132622.1, from coordinate 13,884 downwards.
AAGGATAATTTTGAAGGATTAATTATTGATACCCCAAAATTTACCTTGGAAAATCTGTTTTATATATATATATATATAATAAAGATAAAAATAAAAATTTATTCATCCCTCATGCTTGACATGGAAGACCCAATCGCTTAGAATAGAAAATACCAAAGTTACGATAAGTAGCTGAAGTGAAATAAATAAGTTTGGTGATTATAACCTCTTCATTGACCAGTTTTATATATTGAACACAAGCTTGGAATCTGTTTGCTCCAAAAGATTTATGAAATACTGTATCGTTAGCATAATTTATATATAGTGTTAAGTTTAGGATGCTTTGTAAACCTAGGGTTCTTTAATCAAATACAACAACTTTCTCAATAGTCGAGTAATTTGTGTGTTTGGAATCCAAATATGAACTGTTATGTTCATTAAGGTTCCGAGTTCAGATCGTTCAATTCGGGCCCTTTTCGCTGTTTCCGCCCCCAAAAGAAAAAGAAAGAAAAACGTTACATAAGTCTTAACGATTGGGAGCGTTACATTACATCATACTTTGCTGCATATATTTTGGTTGGAAAACACATTGCTATGAAGGAAAGAACGTTCACTTTCTGCCATAAATAATCTGTAGGAATTCATCTAAACATTTAACAATTGATTGCTTCAATAATTTTAGTTATAGTGCCCTTCCTCCCCACGATTTTAGATAGAGAAAAACCAGCTGTTTTGAAAAGTTCAGTCCATTGTTTTCGGGTCCTTTCTCTACCTCCCGGTGAAACATTCAACATAAGAGCATCTAAAACTTTGGCAGCTCCTATAAGGTCAGAATCTTCAGTTAAATCCAGGACAACCTCTCCTATTATTATCTTTCCTTCATCTCCAACGGCCTGGTAGCAGTTGTTCAGTAGCTTGATGCACCCTTAGTCGTCCCAGATATGTAGAAAATTCTTTGATTGACAAATCCAAAATAAACTTATAAGTAAATAAAGTACTACTAATTTCTTGCATGGACAAATCCAAACTAAATATTATCAAATAACTAACGTACAAATAAAATCGAATAGTATTTCTCACCTGAATAAAAATCGCATCTGCATCTGTGGACAGTATGCTTTCAAACAGTTTTCCGCTGATGTGTTGTATCCCTGAGTGATTGAGAATACGATTCGAGGAATATATAGGGAATAGGAATAATGTAGCGAAATAGAATAATAAGTAGTTGTACAAATATAGTTCAGCGTAATCTGAACTCTTAGAGGAATAATAAGTAGTTGTACAAATATAATATTATGGCGTAGGCAATAATATTATAATTTTAAGGTTATGATTTAAGTGGATATTAACCTAAAGTACCAAACATTCTTGGGATTTCTTTTGCGTGGAAATTTAACTACTTAATTTGAACCTCTGAGATCAGCCTTAATTTGAACTTTAGTAACATAGCTTACAGTGTAAATTCAAACCTAGTTGGTGGTGAAAGCAATGGCTTGAATTTGTACGCCAGAAAAGATCAGCCGTGGCTTTCATAGCAATAAACCTATGGTTTGAGATTACTATATTAAAAACCTTAGTAAAATAGCTTACAGTGTAAATTCAAACCTAGTTGGTGGTGAAAGCA
>SNQJ01S0132620.1:12389-32330 GCA_010110895.2 Picea sitchensis | reverse complement strand
TGAAGTACCAAGGCAAGTGTTTCTCTTCCCTAGACACCTAAGGGGAGAAATTGCCGAATGTGGGTCTTAGTCAAATTAATTTGTGAGATGCAAATTAAAAGATAACTTTATGATTAAAGTGAGGGTGAGTGAAGAGACACCAAATCTCAGCCACCCATCTGATCTAATCTTAACCGTTAGATTAGAAAACTCCTCACCTTCCCTCATGAGGTTGATTAGGCAAGTGGGCGCACCCATTCTTGGGTAAGAAGTTGAAAAAATCTTGGTGAGAGGCCAAGAGGCTCTTGGTGAGATGCCAAGAGCAAGAAGAAGTTGAAGAAATCTTGGTGAGAGGCCAAGAGGTTCTTGGTGAGATGCCAAGAGAAAGAGAAGAAGATGCAGCAACAGTCTTGTTGAGAGAGCAAGAGATTCTTGGTGAGATGCCAAGAGGTTCTTGGTGAGATGCCAAGAACAAGATAGTTGCAGCATTCTTGTTGAGAGAACAAGAGAGAGCAAGAGAGAGGTTGAGCTGAGAAAAGAGACAGCATTTGCCGAAGGAGAGAACGCATCCCAAAGCAAAGAGAAGTACAGATTTCAGACGGCAAGGAAGAACAGGCCGTACCGTACGGATTTGTGGAGGTCATACAGCATGTAATGTGCACAAAAATTGAGGAGGACAGCAGCTGCAATTTCTGAGAGTATTGGCATGCATTCCAAAGCTGCCATACAACATTTGTTGGCATAGAAATTGAGGTAACTGCTGTAATATATTTCTGAGTGTATTTCCGTACAGTCTTAGCAGAGTTTTGGCACAAATTTCGTGACAGTCCGTACAACATTAATTGCCGTACAGTTGTATGAATTTCTGGTTCAGAAATTGAGGAGCAAAGCTACAGGAATGTCCAGATAAGTTTGTGTAAATATCTGAAGATGAATATGCTATAAAAGAATTTCTCAGAAGCTCATAAATAATACAAATCCCTCTCCAACTGGTTTTCCACTTTGAGGTAACTGCTGCAATATATTTCTGAGGGTATTTCCATACAGTCCATACAATCTTTAGCAGAGTTTTGGCACAAATTTTTGTGACAGTCCGTACAACATTATTTGTCGTACAGTTGTACGAATTTCGGTTCAGAAATTGGAGAAGCAAAGCTACAGGAATGTCCAGATAAGTTTGAAAATTTATGAAGATGAATATGCTGTAAAGAATTTCTCAGAAGATCATAAATAATACAAATCCCTCTCTAACTGGTTTTCCCTTGTGGTTTTTCAGGGTCGAAGAACCGAAAATATTTGTGTCTAATATTTTCTGAGTTTTTCTTATTGCTGATATTTAATTTCAACGATGATTTTCATTATCCTCATGTTTCAGTTCAGAAATTTATTTTCTGTTCAGAAATTTATTTTCTGTTCAGAAATTTATTTAAGTTTTGATGCTGAAACACCGTTGGGAAGCTATGTTGAACATCATGCAGATGCTGAAACACCAGGCTGTAGCATATGTTGATGCTACAACCTGGTGTTTCAACACCGCTGTGAGCAGATGCTGAAACACGGCTGTAGCATATGCTAAAACAGTGCTGAAACTGAGTTTGGCATTTAAATTTGGAAGAAAAATCAGTGAGACTGAAACTAAAAGGGATTTTGAAAATTACATTGGTATCAGAGCTAAGTTGAAGAAAGGCATACCTCAGCAGACAGAAAATAGGACAGCAGTCACTTCATAGGGCAAATTTTGAATTTGTGATTTTCAGAGAGCAGGGTCATGGCTACTGGTTTGCGGGTTGAAGATACTTGATAGGCAGCGAATTTTGGTGCTTGGAAGGATAGGGTGATCTTGTTTTTGCAAGAGAATGAGTTGTGGGGCATTGTGGAGAATAATACTCACTCATCCTGTTGTGGTACCTATTGATGCTACTCTTCTGCAGCTCTATAATAAGAAGAGTATCATAAGAGATTTATCTTGATGTTATCATGACATTGATTCCTCATGTGACAGGGAAGACACATGCCATGAGATGGGAGTCTTTGACTAAATTGTACCAGAGTACAACAGAACCGAAGATGGTTTTGAGGGAAAAACTAAAGAACACAAAAATGACCAAGGCTGAAAAAATGTGGTCACATACCTACTAGATTGACCCAGGTGAGGGATGAGCTAAGCTGTGGGGAAGCTTGCCAGTTGACAATGCCCTCCACAAAAACAAAACCCATTGTTTGGAGACTCCAATCAATGTTGTTCTCACAAGATCACTGTCAACTATGTCTTCCCCCACAGCTCCTAGTTCATCCCTTATTTGTGTCAATCTAGTAAGGTATGACCACATTTCAGCCTTGGTCATTTTTATGTTCTTTAGTTTTTCCTCAAAACCATCTTCCTGGGCTCTCATTTGTACTCGTGTACAACTTCGTCAAAGACTCTACATCTCATAGGCATTTGTCTTCCCAATCACATGAGGAATCAAATGATCCCTTGATGGCATCAAGAATAACTTTAGCCTGATACTCTTCTTATTATAGGTCAGTAAGAAGAGTAGCATCATTAGGTACAACAATGTGATGAGTAGTGGCATTCTCCACAATGTCCCACAACACATTTTCTTGCAAAAGTAATATCATCCCCTCCTTCCAAGCACCAAAACTTCGGCCGCCTATCAAGTCTGTCTTCAACCCTCTAACTTGTAGCCATGACCCTCTTTCTGTCGAAAATCACAAATTCAAAAATTTTGCCCTGTGAAGTGACTGCTGTCCTATTTTCTGTTTGCTGAAATTTATGCCTTTCTTCAACTTAGCCTCGATACCATGTTAATTTTTCAAAATCCTACCCGCCAAATACCTCGCTGATTTTTCAAATAAATTTTAAATGCCAAACTGGCCAGATCAAGTTTAGCATATGCTACAAAATTGCATTTCAAAGATTCGCCATTACGGGTGTTTCAAAGATCAACATATACCGGGTGTTTCAGCATCCGCATACGTACGATGTTTCAAAGATAAGCCATAAATCTGTTTCAAAGATCTAAAACTTAATTGTAGAAAATAAATTTCTGAACAAAATAACTGAACAAAATAAATTTCAACTCAAACATGAGGATTACAGGAACATCGCTTTCAACGCGTAAATTAAATATCAATAATATGAAAACTCAGAAAATATTAGACAATAAATATTTTCGCCTAACTTCGACCCTCGAAAACCCACAAGGGGAAAACCAACTAGGAGAGGGATTTGTATTATTTAAGATCTTCTGAGAAATTCTTTTACAAAGATATCATCTTCATAAATTTGCTGACAAACTTATCCGACATTCCCTCGTAGGGCTTTGCTTCCTCAATTTCTGAACTTAAATTCGCATAACTCCAGACGACAATTAATGATGTACCTGACCGTCACTTTTAAATTTGTGCCAAAACTCCGCTTTAAGATTGTACGACCGTGCATCTTAAATACACTCAAATATATTACGCCAGCCATCTCAATTTCTCATGCAAGCAACAAATGTTGTATGGCAACTCGAATGCATGTTAATACTTCCTAAATCGCACCGGCCGTCCTCCTCAATTTCTATGCACATTACATCTTGTATGACCTCCACAAATCCATACCATACGACCTGTTCTTCCTGTCGGGGTTCTAAATCAGATTTCATTTGGGATTGTGTGCTCTCGACAAATGTCAGCTTCCCTTTCTCAATCTCAACCTCTCTTCTCTCTCTTGTTCTCTCAACAAGAATGTCCAGCAACTTTCTGTTTTGGCATCTCACCAAGAACCTCTGGCATCTCACCAAGAATCTTGCTCTCAACAAGACTCGTTGTCGCTTCTTCTTCTGTTTTGAATCTCACCAAGAGCCTTCTTTGCATCTCACCAAGATTTCTTCTGATTCTTTCTTCTCTTGCTCTTGGCATCTTCACCAAGAAACCCTTTGGCATCTCACCAAGATTTCTCCAACTTCTTGAACTTCTTTGGTTTCGTGATCTCAACAAGAGCTCCTGGCATCTCACCAAGATATCTCCAACTTCTTACTTCTTTTCTCTTTAAGAGCTCACCAAGAGCCTCTTTGGCCTCTCACCAAGAGTCTTCTTTGCTCTCTCAACAAGATTTCTTCCATCTACCCAAGAATGGGTGTGCCCACCTGCCTTAATCAACCTCATGAGGAAGGTGAGGATTTTTCTAATCTAATGGATGAGATTAGATTAGATATGTGGCTGAGATTTGGTGTCTTCTTCACTCACCCTCACTTTAATCATAAAGTTATCTTTTAATTTGCATCTCACAAATTAATTTGACTAAGACTCCACATTCGCAATTTCTCCCCTAGGCTTTAGGAAGAAACACTTGCCTGGTACTTTATTTTAATTTAAAATTAAACAGGGCCGAGGTCTTGCGCTGTTGAAAGAACTCGAGTCGGCTCTTGTTTTTTTAACATTAGAAACTTAACCAACATTTGTGAGCGATGCGTGAGAGGGAAGCAATGATCTGATTTGGTGTTGTCACCCCGGCAGTACAACTTCTGTACCTACGCTAATGGATTTGAACTTGCCATCCCGACGCCATGATTGTGGAGTATGAGTTCTGAACCGAATCCGATTTGTAATCCAATTTGGACATCCAACTCGAGTTTTCATGATTATACACTTTCACCAGCGCCTTTTCTTTGATTGCATGACGGAGTTGATCGGATTGGCGATTTGATTTTAAACGCGGGATAAACGACGTGATTCCCCGCTTCAGCCAACTTCATGGAAAATCCCTTTAGTCAGTTGAAAGTCATCACTTTCACCGCATCATCCTATGTGGAAAATTTTCCTAGCTGTGGAAAGTCATCACTTTCACCAGCGCACGATCCAAAACAATGTTTCTTTGGATGTTTGAAAAATAACACTTTCACCAGCGCACGGGCCTATGAGAGATGCTCCTTAGTTTTTGAAAGTTGCCACTTTCACCAATTAACACTCATGTTTTAAACACACGTTAGCCGCTGAAAGAATTTTGATGAAAATTTTAAAGAGAAGACCTTTATGGGTCGTCTTATTTCTAAGACAAAAATCAAAACCTGTTTTGAAAATGAAAAACTAAAAACTTATTTTGAGAAAACTAACAATAGCCATGTTATCCACTACAAAATGTGACCAAAGGGACGGGTTCATTTTGGGGAGCCAACACCGGGCATTAGGAATCCTTTTTCCATGGTGGAGTTTAAGCCTCAGATCAAGGGTGACCTATTGTTGAAATTTTATGAGCAACATAGTGTATGGTCGGGAGGAACGTCTGAGGTCTACAAGATGCGCTTGGTGACTTTCCATTAAAGATAAGAGAAAAAAGAAGTGTTGATAGGAAACATCACCACTCCCCAAGTAATTCATTTAGGAAAGAACCTAGTATCTCAAGTCCATCTCCTACCAGAAAACACAAGATGAGCCGGGCCAAGGTGGATGATATACATGGAGAAATGAATAATATCAAGACTCCTATCTTTGATGGTGAGCACAAGAAGGGTGGAGATTGTAGATACTTGGCTACTGGTATGAGGAAGTACTTTTAGTTGCATAATTATTCACGCAGGTAGAAGGATAAATTTCCATTTATCACTAAAGAAAAACATCAATGTGGTGGGATCACCAGGCAAGGGAAAACATTGATGCAAATAAGGTTACTTGAGGGAGTTTAAAATTTATTTTCAAAATAAATACTTAAACAAGTGGTATTAATATGACAATGAAAATGGAAGGATTTCTTTGAACTCAAGATAGGAATTATGACAATAGATGAGTAAGAAAGAAGATTCTTAGAGATCATTAAATATGTCGATTCATCAAGGATGAGCAAGTTAAAATTCGGGGAGGCACTGAAAGTAATGCCCCTCATTTCCTTCGAAAATATACAATATGATGACCCCAAGACATTTGAGGAAACCATGAGGAGAGATAAATGTCTCTATGATCAACAAATAGGAAGACCGAATTTCCAAAAAATCTTGGGAATACAAGAAAAAATTCAAGATTGAAACAAAGGGAAGAAAGGGGACTAGTTTCACCCTTTTAGAAATACTTCTCAAGGAAAACTAAATTCTAAGGAGACTAGAATGACTGAGACATTGAAACAAAGACCAAGGAAACAACCCATTCAATTTTAGGGTTGTGGTGGAGATCATATGTTTAGATATTGCCCTCAAAGGGGTGAAAAACAAGGACTGTGCACAATGTAAAACAAGCTTTTGCGACAATGGAGGACATGGAAGAAATGTACCAAGGATCCTTGGATAACAAGCAAGCTGTCACACATGATTGGGTGGAAGGTAATATTAATGACAAACCCATTGCTATTTTAATTGATTCAGAGCTAGTCATAGTTATTCCTAGATCCTAAGATGGTGGAAAGTGTTCAACTCCAAGAAGAAACATAAAACCCACAGTGTAGAAGTATTCATAGGGAAAGGAAAATTAATGAGATAATAAAGGATTGTCTAATGGACATGAATGGCCGCGAAAGCAAAAGATGATTTTAAATGACATACCTTGGGCTCTATGCTTCTCATTAATAGATTTTGACCAACATCATGTTGTTCTAGATTACAATAAGGAATTTACTTGATTGATGATGAAGGAAACTTAATAGTTCAAGGAATTCCAAGAGATGTAACTATTAGAGAAGATTCATCCTTGAAATTGAATAAAAGCTACAGGAAAGGATGTCAATTATTTGCAATGTACATGGAGGAGGCACCTAAGGATAAAGTGACAAATGTTGAAGACTACACAAGATCAACAATTTCAGTATTGTCTTAAAGAGATACCTGCCGCTTTAAAAGAGATATTAATTTCTCTATAACATGATGTTGAGAGTAGCTCATGTATACAACACTCCTTATAGGATGACTATGCTAGAGTTGGGGCTGAATTATCCTAACTTGAAAAGCTTCAAGAAGGGGTAGATACACCCAAGCATGTGTCACCTTGGGGTGCCCTGTAATATTTTCGCAGAAGAAGGATGGTATGTTGATGCTATGTATCGACATAAGGCAGTTGAAAAAACTAACAGTAAATAAAAAATATCCTTTGTTGATGATAGATGACTTATTTGATCGAATTGAGGTACAAATATTTTCAAAGATTGATCTAGATCTTGGATATATCACCAATTGATAATTAAAGAAGAAGACATCAATAAGACTACCTTCAAAAAGAGGTATGGTCATTATGAGTTCAAAATAGTTGGCTTAGAGCTAAGGTCAAATGCAATTCGTTGTCTTAAGTGTGTTTGATGAATGAGTTTTCGTGAATTTATTTGATAAGTTTGCTACCGTATTTCTCGGATGACATACTTATTTACTCAAAGTATGAAGAAGAGCATGAGAGCATCAATTGATACCTGTGCTACAAGTACGAGGGAAACATCACCATGAAAATTTGAGCAAGTGGTCATTTTACTAGTGACAAATTCATTATTTGGGTCAAATCATTTCAAAGGAAGGAAAAATAGTGGATCCAAAGATATGCCATTGAATGAAACACCAAGAAATGTTATAGAGGCCAGATCATTCATGGACTGGAAGATACTACATAAGGTTTATTTGAAGGCTTCTCAAATATTAGGCACACCTAATTACATCCTTTCAAAAGAAAGGTGTACGATTTGAGTGGATCTCTCTCTAATTCATGTAAGAGATTTTCAAAGATTTGAAGAGTTTATTGACTAGGCACTAACATATGATTGTTGATCCATGAAGAATTCATTGTATGTACAGATTCTTGCAAAGAAAGACTTCAGAATGGGCATGTGATATGTTGCGAATCAAGAAAGATAAAAGAGAATGAGGCTCTATACTCATGACTTAGAATTGGCAACCATAGTGCATGCCTTGAAGATGGGGAATTATCTCGCTGGGTAAAGACATTTGCACCGTGAGAATAGACCATAGTGGTTTGAAATATCTATTTGGACAACCAAGTCTAAATTCCAATCAAAGAAGGTGGTAATAATTCCTTAGTGAGTATGAATTTCTGACATAAAGCATAATGAGAAAAAGAGAACACAGTGGCTAATGCACTCAACAGTGGTACCTAAAATGCATGCTATATCCATTAGAATGTACAAATCAATAGATTTGAGGATCTGAATTTAGATTTTTCCAAATCAGGATCACCTATAAACATAAAGATGAATTTACAACAAGCTATGTCAGAGTAGAAATTAGAATGCTAAGGAGCTAAAAGAAGATGGAATTTTCATGTATAGGTGCAGGGTTTATGTGCCAAATGTTCAAGAGTTGAAAATTTTGGTATTGTCAGAGATGCATAAAGTTCCTTATTGATCCATATGGATTTCACAGCCTACCCATTCCAACTGGTTCATTTTGACAATTTTTTTTTTTTTTTTTTTTTTCCTAGTTTTCGAGTCCTAAATTTCTGGGGTCGCTTTGAGGCCCTAAACAACGCTTAGGGATTTCCACAATTAAAGTGTAGACAAAGTCAAATTCTAATGGAAAAATTTGTAGTCCTCCGATAGATATTTCCAACAGCTATTGTGCCTAAAACTAAGATCGATGTAAACTATTTAATTCCCGTAGGTTGATGCACTAACTTTACCCCAACAAGCGTCCATTACGACTTTTGTCGCTTCATCTCCTAGGGTTTGGTTTTTCAATATATAGTATTTTCAAATCTTCATGCTTATTGTCAAAAGGCCTTTAGAGCCTCTTAATAGTAATTATGTTCTCATGAATGGTTAATAACCCCACATCTCTTCTCAAAGGTAAGACTAAAATTACATTCCAAATAAGCTTATTTCCATTAAATTTTACACATACTTCTTATTTCCTATTGAATAGAAACCAATTTTATTTGTATCTATGTTATTCTATAAGTTACATATTTTAATAATCTATATTCTCATACTCATAAAATTTCTGATCAAGGTAATGAGTGGCTCTCCTTTGTCGCTTTTAATGCATGTTCCCCACGAGGTCAGAGTACAAACAATTGGGTCTCGAAGCTTGTTTCCTTGAGGACAAAAATCTATTTTTATGCTCCTAAGAGACCTCTCATGGAGGGAGAAATAAATATGATGACAAGAGACTTTCAACAAGTTGCTCAAGGAACTTCACGAAATGAGGAACGAGATGATGGATAGTTTTTCACAAATCCCATGAATTACCAACATGCCACGATCTTCTCAAACTATATGCCACTCTTTAAAGTACTAAACAAATCCCTTTATTACCCTATATTTGAAGGTCAAATAGACACAAATGTTGTAGAAAATGGTTGAATATACTAGAAGGGTATTTCTCTATCATCTAACTTCTAATAGGAGAAAAGATTACTTTTGCACCTCAAAGCCATTCCCTCTGTCAAATATTGGTGGAAAAATTTATGTGAGAAAAGGAAACATAGTGTTGGCATGCTTTTATAGGAAGAGTGTTCTTTCCATTGATGGAAAGAAAAAATTACTACGAGCAAGCTTCATAAGATAGTACTTTCCAAATGCGCATTTTAGGTCCAAGAGATCATCAGGGAGTGAAAGCAAAGGTCAGACTTTGAACACTTTAGGAAAACTTCTAAGCTTCCAGAGATCGGCTAAGAAGAGAGGGCTATAGTGAATTATTGTGGATCACAAATACGTAGGGACCAACAAACTCGCCCTGATTGAAACAAGGTGCACGAAGCTCTTAACGCTTAAGTATCGCAAGAGAGAGTGGACTACTAAAGCTCCAAAGACCCAGTAGTTTGGGATTTGTCCATCGCCATGACGATGGTAGGATCCAAACCTGTTCATGATCAAAAGGAGGTGAAATAGATTAAGTAATTTGAGACCGCTCATCACCAACAGGAGAATATGGTTCGTTGATCATCGAGAGATACGTGTCAGCAGACCGTGAGTTCGTGAGAGGAGTAGTGTTTGAGATTTGAAATCCCAAAGTCCAGAGCCGAGATGTAGCAATTTCAACCGTCTGATCCAGAGGGATGTGTGGTGATGGATCATGAGCTTCGGAGAAATAACTTTGAGAGTTTTCGCCTGACATTCAAAACTCCTAAAGCTTGGAGAGCGAGAGATGAAGTGAATCTTGATCATCCAATACAATCCTAGCCAGATCTCGCTTAATCGATAATCTTAGATAAATATCAAGAGTCGATCATCCGGCGGATTCAGGTCATCCGGGATACAGAGGGACGTGGACGAACTGCGGATTTTGGGCAGGCGTTCTGGCAAGCCTCAACTATCTCGATTCAAGGATATACATCATTAGATCGGAATCCGGATGAAATTGGGAGAAAGCTTAGTGGAGGATTTGAATATAACACAATGGTCCCGGGCGAATGAGGACCATTGATTTGAGAGGACATGTAGAATCGGACTCGGATAAAAAGTGTTCGAGCTAAGGTTACACCTGAACGCCGGCTCGATAGCCAAGCATATATTGACCTTTTGATCGAAAGGGAACATAAGACCGCCGAATTCATGCCGGAAGTAAAACCCACGAATTAGGAGAAGTGCATCCATCGATTGAGAAGGACACTGTAGATCATCAACTTCGGAATATTGATGTACGAAGGAAAAAAGGGATTGAGAGTTGAAACTCATGAAGCCCCGTGACTGTTCAAATAAATCACAGCCATTGATTTAGGAAGGTTAGATTTGGTCCTCAGAACTTGAAAGGACAGATATAAATCGTCAATTCAGGAGCACTGTCAATATCATAAGATCATGGTCTCATCACATTAAGGAGGTCGTGAATACGTTTAGGTCTTAATTTTTCATGATGGGCCGCTAATCAAAACTACTTCAGACGCTTAAAGGAATACGTGAGATCTTAGATAATTAAGGCTAAAAGCAGGGATTACCTCAACCACCTTTGGTCACGTCACAATCACATGGTCATCACATGAGAGAATCTCCAAGGTCAAGAATAACAAAATATTGAGTGAAGGAGATAACACCGTAGGATCCACATCGGAGGTTACGCATTGCAAAGTCAAAAATTATCTGCGTGTATAATCCAACGAGATTGATCAAATAAAATCTGATCGAAGGGTTGTTGTTTCATCTTGATATTCTTAATCAATTACTTATTCGCCACACTAACTAAATCATTAAAAGTTCCTATGGGTTGAACTATTGTTCGAAGCCTAACTTGGCGGATTCTTAGTAAGCATTTGAGATTTCTCGACTTGAGAATTGAGATGTAGTGTAACTTATGAGAGAGAAGGAATAAGAAAAATATTCTGACAGAGAGAGCTTGTTGTTTCTCTATAAAAAGTAGTCGAACTGTAAGCAATGAATATTATAGCATGAACTAAGGGAGAAAATGAAGAGATGAAGAACATAACCTTGACAGAGCAGAAATGGTGAAAACAACATCCCTCAGACGAGAACTTAAGTGAAAGAAGATGTGAGCATGAAGAAACTAATGCAGGCAGAGAAGACCAATGTAGCTAACAAAGGATGAGACGGCAAGCCATTGATAAATATTGTATCACCGTAATAAATTTTCAGAAGCAAAGATTTCATCTCAGTAGTGGTAGGTGGTTCTAGGAGGACTGGCTATTGTCGTTTAGAGTTTCAAGTGGGTGCTTGAACATAGACGGTATCTTCCATCCGTTGCAGCCAGAGAAACCAAAGTGGTAGGGTGGTGCAAGGAAAAACCATTGTTCTCTATTATAAAGCTGTGCCCGTAAGGACTGAAGTTGCGCTCGAACACTCAGGAGTTGGTGCTTCCTTCTAGTGGGTGCTAGAGAAACTGTAATGGTTCTCTACAAGTTGCAACTTGTTAAAGAACAGGTTGTAGCCTCATTTTGAGTTGGTGCTCAAATATTGATGATGTATAGAACTTAAAAAAGACTACCTATCATCTCTAAGAAGAAGAGGTTTTATCCCTATGGGTTTCATGAATATACGTCTCGTATATCATATGTGTGATTGATATTTATTGTTTCTGTTGTTTATGACTTGTATAATGTTTATGATCACTTGGAGAACATTAATAATATTTCAATAGGCATACAAAAATTTATACGTAGTAACAACCGATTCACCCCCACCTCTCGGCCAGTATTATTATTTCCAACAATTGGTATTAGATGGTTTACTTTTATCTAAAGGTATATCTGTAAGCTTAAAATGACAAGTCATGAAGGAAATTCAACTAATAGGCATCCTCTATTTGATGGAACAATTTTTTTTTCTCGAAGCTTAGAATGAGCAGTCACATTATGGCCTTAGGTGCGGATGTTTGGGATGTTGTAGAGACTGGATATACAAAACCCCTAAGCAGGTTATCTTCAAAGCATTTGAAGGTTATAATTTAGCTTCAATGAAAAGGCAATAGATGCTATCTTGAGTGGGCTTCTGCAAGATGAATTTGTAAAAAGTATCGCACTTTGATTCTCACAAAGAGATGTGGGATAACCATTACAAATTATGAAGGAAATGAGAAAGTAAATTATGCCAAACTTCAGACATGTAGATTAAAAATTCAACAACTAAAGATGAATGATGATGAAATCATGAATAAATTTCTCTTAAGAGTTGAGGAGCTTGAGAATTCCATGAAGGGTCTTGGTGAGAAGATTTCAGACTCATTTTTAGTTCGTAAGAGTTTAAGATCACTTCCTAATAGATTTAATCCTAAAGTTTCTGCACAGAAGAAATGAATGATCTTAAGATTTTGTCTATTGATCAACTTCTGTGGAATCTAACTCTTATTAAATGAGGATTAGTAAAGATAATCCCACCTAGAGAAGTTAATTACTTAAAGAATATAAGAATAGAATCTAAGCTTGATGAAATTGAAGCAAAATTCTGTGAGAAGACTAAAAGAAATGATCAGCAAGTACCAAGCAATTTTCCTTTCAAAATCGCAAATGTGGAAAAATAAGTCACTTTGCATCTAAGTGTCCACACAAGAAGAAGCACCAACTCGGGTTATGAAGAGAAGTACAAATCTAAGAGATTTGGTAAAGAAAATTTTATGTGTAAAACAATGATGACTCTTCAGAGACAGATAGCGATTCTTCTTTGTGAAGATAAGGTTAATGACTTGTGGATTAGGTCCAAAGAGGATTATGATAATAAAAGAACATGAAGGGATGTTAATGATGAAGAAGTTGTGGTTGACTTGGAAGGAGAACTGATTATTCCTAGAAGAAATTGCTAGACTCATTTAAAAGAAAAGAAAAGCAATTGTTGATACAATTCAAGAAAGATAGTAAAAAACCCATGAAGACTTTGACTTGCTAAAAGTGTAATTAGAAGAGGCAAAGAAAATAGAGGACATTATGAAACAACAATTATCAAAGAAGAAGGAAATATGTGAAACCTTGGAAGAAGAAGTAGTAAAAAAACCGTAAAATAGATGTGTGGAGAAGTTTAAAAGATTGTATCTCCAAAATATTCCAATCATTAAAGCCTCAATAGAACTAATGACATTCCGAGTAAACAAATATCTCCTTTGTTGAAAACTGGTTTAGGCTATGTAAGTGGTTCAAGCAACAAATGCATTTAAAAGCAAAAACAAGAATATGATCGTCTCAGTCGTAAGATACAATCGTATCTATGATTCGCCACCAAAAAAATCTAATAAATACAAGATGATCCTTGATAAAACAAAGATATCAGAAGATGGAGCAACAAATTTCAAGAATAAGGACATCCTTCAGGTACTAGAATTTCTTCCATGGTTATTGTTTTGCTGCTCCACTTTGGCCTTTCAAGATTGTAAATTGTCATGTTAAGTTTAGAGACATGCAACCGAGGAGATCAAGAAAGAAACAATTTTGCAACATAGAACTAAACGTCCAATGAGTAGACAAAGTTGCACCGATCACTTTGACCTATTGAGCATTGAGCTCAAATGCTATAACTATCATAACTTCGCCCACAAAGCTGCAAACTCGCATCCGAATAATTACAAAGGAGATCCAAGGATAAAACCCCTTAGCCAGAAATGCCAAATACAGAAAAAGAAAAGATAATGAAAAATGTGGTCAAGAACTTACCAAAGACAAAAAAGACACTTGGTATATTGACAAGGGATGTTCCAGAACACATGACTGGAGACAAAAGTAAGTTTTTGTTTCTAAGTGAAATTAAATCAGGAAATGTAACCTTTGAAATGATGCACCAGAAAAATCAAAGGTAAAGGAATGGTAAGTCTAAATAATGGAAAAGGGAAAGTTCAAGATGTTGTTTGTAGAAGGTCCAAATATAATCTTCTTAGTGTCAGTCATTTTTTTGATAGAGGATGTAAAGTTGTTTTCACTTCTAAAGATTGTAAAATATAATCCGTGAATTCAGGACGCTTTGATTGCAAAAGGCATAGGAACAAAAACAATGTCTATGTTTCTTTGAAAGAAAAATAGGAATGTCACTTAAGAAAGTATGATGAAAGTTTGTTATGTCATAAGAGACTTGAGTACCTAAATTTTGATCATATAATCAAACTTAGAAACAGTGGGGAAGTAAAAGATCTTACAAAATATCAAAGCCATATGATTCTCAGTCAAACTCACAAATAGAAAGCTTACTCGGACACAGTTGAAATCTAAGAACTTTGCATCAACAAAGAAAACTCTTCAATTAGTAATACATGGATTTATGTGGACCATGAAGGAAGGAAGGTACAGAAAGAAAATTACTTCATGTTGATTATTGATGATTATTCTAGACTTACATGGGTTTCCTTTAGAAAGAAAATATGAAGCATTTGAAAAATTCTAAGCGTTTACGCTCACCCAGGAATCAAATAGGAAAAATATTGAAGGCAACAAGGTCCGATGAGGAGGAGAGTTTAGTTCAAGGGACTTCAAAGAGTTTTGTGATAAACATGGGATCAAAGAGAGTATATTATTCCAAGGACTCAATGGAAAAATGGAGTACAGTTGAGAGACATAATAGATCGCTTTAGTAGGATGGAAAGATCAATGATGAATGAAAGGAATATTGCTCAGACATTTTGGGTAGAAGCACCATTACAGCCCATGTACATATTCTTAACAAAGCTCATCTCAAGCCACAAATTGACAAGACTCCTTATGAACTATGGTTTGGAAGACCTTACTTCAATCAAGAATTTTAAAGTGTTTGGGAGTAAGTGTTATATCAAGAACAATGATGAAAATCTTGGCAAATATGATGACAAGTTTGATGAAGGTATCTTATTATTGTATGCTACAAATAGTAAAGGATACAGATGCTATAATAAGAGGCTGCATAAATTGGTTGATTGTATTGACATAAAAGTTGATGAAGAAATCCTGGTACGAGATGTAAGCAGTGTTGAATCAACAACAGAGGATATAGTTGAAGTTGAAGATGAACAGGTCCAATAATCAGAAAGAGAAGAATCTGAGTCAGAGGAAGATAAAAATACTTAGGCATACTCAAATCAGTAGACAACATCAAATCCTCCCTCCATAATTACTCAAAAGAATCATCCTACAAGTCAGATAATTGGTGAGAAAGACAAAGGTGTACAAACCAGGAGAAGGATAATCAAAGACAATGAGCAATCACATATAGCCTTCATATCCATGGTGGAACCCAAGAACTTTAATGAAGCCAGTAAAGATGTAAATTGGTTAAAATCAATGAATGATGAACTAGATCAAATTGAGAAGAACAATACTTGGGAGCTTGTTCCTAGACCTATAGATAAGAATGTAATTGGCACCAAATGGGTGTTTAAGAATAAAATAAATGAACAAGGAAAAATTGTTAGGAATAAATCCATATTGATCTGTAAGGGGTATGCACAAGTTGAAGGACATGATTTTGATGAAACCTTTGCACCAGTGGCAAGATTGGAAGCCACCAGAATATTTCTTGCCTATGCATGTCATAAGGACTTTAAAGTATATTAGATGGATGTTAAGTTATCATTTCTTAATGTAGATCTAGAAGAAGATGTATATGTGGAGCAAATTGAAGGATTTTCACTGACAGATAATCCTAACTATGTATGTAATTTTAAAAAGGCATTATATGGACTGAAACAGGCACCACGAGCATGATATTATAGACTAGACAAATTTCTACAGGACAAAGGGTTCAACAAAGGTACTGTTGACAGTAATCTATACATTAAGTCTGAAGGTGATGATTTATTAGTTGTTTTGGTTTATGTAGATGAAATTATTTTTGGATGTACCAATGACCCTTCAGTTCATTGGTTTGCTAATTCTATGAAAACTCAGTTTGAGATGTCCTTGATAGGAGAACTGTCATATTTTCTTGGTTTACAAATCAATCAGAGTTTTGCAGGGCTATCTATCTCTCAAGAAAAGTATTTGAAATAGATGTTGAATAAGTTTCAGATGGAATATTCCTCTTCTGTTAGTACACCTGTGGTGGTTGGTTGCAAGCTAAGTAAAGATGATATTTCACCTTATGTTGATCAAAGAAAATATCGATCAATGATATGAAATCTTCTGTACATCACAACATCACGTCCTGATATAATGCAAGCTATTGGAATGGTAGGTATTTATCAGTTTGCTCCTAAACAAAGTCATTTAGCAGTTGTCAAAAGGATATTCAAATATTTGAAGGGTACAATGACTTATGGTCTCTGGTATCCTAGAAATCAAAATTTTCAATTAACTGCATATTCAGATGTTGATTAGGAAAATTGTTTGGATGAGAGAAAGAGAACCAGTGGAGGTGCATTCTTCTTAGGTGATTCGTTAGTAGCATGGATTATTAATAAGTAGGGATTTATTTCATTATCAACTATAGAGGAAGAGTACATTGCCGTTGCTACTTGCTGCACTCAGATCTTATGGACGATACAAACTCTTGCAGATTTGAAGGTAACTTATATTGATCCAATTCCACTTCACTATGATAACACCAGTTCCATTAGTGTCTCAAATAATCCTGCTCTTCATTCAAAGACTAAGCATATACTAATAAAGTATCATTTTCGCAAAGAGCAGGTTACAAACAGAGTTGTTCAGTTGAATTATATTCCTTCCACAGAACATATAGTTGATATCTTCACTAATTCGCTTGCAAAATATCAGTTTGAGTATATATGCCAGAAGTTGGGCATGACCCTGTTATCAAGTTAAAAAAGTCTATCTGATCAGGGGGAGAGTGCTCATTGTATCTCTGTTCAGGTGGATAACAGAGTCACTCTCAGTTTTCTTTGACATTGATGTCAAAGGGGAAGAAAAGGTGTGGTGTGGATGCTATAGTTGGAGGTCTAAGCAGAACAGTGCATCCTTTCATGGTTGCCATCAATGCCAAAGGGGGAAATTGTTGGCATGTTTTACAGGAAGAGTGTGCTTGTCATTGATGGAAATAAAAATAACGACGAAGACGAGCTCAAAAGAGATAGCTATTTCCAAAAGTGTATACAAGGTCCAAGAGACGGACTCACAGGAGGAGAAAAGGTCGAGAAATTTGAACACTTATAAAACCTTCTAAGTTAGAGAGATCAGAAGCTCAGAAGAGAGGGCGACGATGACTGTTGGATCACAGCATAGAGGACCAACAACCGTATGATCGAAACAAGGTGCACGAGCCTTAACGCTTTTCACACACAAGAGAGAGGACTTACCAAAGTTATGAAGTCCTGAAGTAGTTTGGGAACATCCATTGTCAAGGAGGACAGGTGGCATAATATCCACAGCTGCAGAAGTTCGTGGATAAAAAAAAGGTGAAATATCCAAAGTAATTTGAGGTTGTTCATCACCAGGAGGATAATCTAGTTCATTGATCATCAAAAGATACGTGTTAGCAGACCGTGAGTTCAGGAGGGAGAAAAGTTTGATATTTGAAATCCCTGAAGTTTGGAGAGCCAGAGAGTTGGAGTAAATTTCAACTGTTAGATCCAGAGGGATACATGGTGACAGATTGCAAACTCTGGAGAAATCACTTCGAGAGTTTTCAGTTGAGATCTGAAACTCCTGAAGCCTGGAGATCCTGAGAGCCGAAGTAAATCTCGATTGTCCAATCATCCGAAATAGATCTCAGTCGTCAGATCGTCCTAAGTAAATATCAAGGGTCGGATCATCTGAAGTGGATCTAGGCCATCTGATCCAGAAGAGACATGGCATAAATCTGTGGATTTTAGGTAAAGGCCCAAAGTAATCCTCAACCGTGTGATTCAAGGGGACACGCGTCATTAGATCATGGACTTCGAGTGATATGATCCGGGAGCAAGAAAGTGTAGAGGAGTTGAATCTCCCGAAGGCCGAAGTTCCAAAGTGAACTAGGACCATTGATTTGAGGAGGACACGTGGCAGAAATCAGTGACCTCTAGGTAAAAGTGTTCTGGGAGAGCGTTAAGGTTGAGAATTGAAATCACCGAATCTCGAAGTAGTGAATAATATATCGACCGTTGATCAAGAAAGGGGACACAAGACCGTTGATCTAGTTGAGAGGTAAAATCCCTGAAGTAGAGGCATAACCGTCGATTGAGAAGGACAGGTGTCCATGAATCATCGACTTTGGAATATTGACGTATGAAGGAAAACAAGGTTTGAGAGTTGAAACTCCTAAAGCCTGGATCATAGAATAAATCACAGTCGTTGATTTAGGAAGGTTAGATCTTATCCGCAGAACTTGAAAGGAGAGATATGATCCGTCAGTTCAGGAGCACTGTCAAGATTGTGAGATCGACGGTCCCATTGCATTGCGGGGTCATAACATGCTTGGGTCTTAATTTTTCATGAGTGGGACACAATCAAAACCACGATATCGCCAAAGGCATACATGGATCTCTGTAGTGAATTGCAGGGAAAAAAGTAGATTTCCCTCAAACCACCTTTGGTCGTGCCCACAATCACATGGTCACATGAGAACATCATCCAAGGTCACATCAGTGGAAGATTGAGGAAGGAGCTAGTGCTTCTAGGCTCCACATCAGAGGTTACACATTGAAAAGTTAAAAAAAATCTATGTGTATAATCCAACGACGATGATCAAACCAAATATGATCGAAGGGTTGTTGTTTCATCTCGTGATTTCTTGATCAGTTACACTAACTGAATCATTGTTCCTAAGTGGTTGAATCATTGTTCCTAAGCGTTGGAATCATGATTCCTGAGTGGTTTTTAGATTCCCAACTTGATCATTGGAGATGTGGAGTGTAACAGATGATGAGAGCAAGAATAAAAGAAAAATGTCATGAAAGAGAGAGGTTGTTGTTTCTTTGTAAAAAGTAGTTGAATTGTAAGCAATGAATATTATAGCATGAATTGAGGGAGAAAATGCAGAGATGAGGAACATAAGCTGGATAGAGCAAAAATGGTGAAAACAATAGACTGTACGAGAACTTAAGCGCACAAATATGCGAGCAGGAAGAAACTGATGCAGACAGAGCAGATCAGTGTAGCAGAACAATGATGAGATTGGTCAGCCATTGATAAATTATGTATCACAGTAATAAATTTCAGCAAGAAAATATTTATATCTAGGTAGGGTGGTGCTAGGGAGGACTATTTTCCTCAAATTTTCAAGTGGGTTCTTGAACATAGGGAGTTGTAGATTCCATCTGGTTGCATCCAGAAAAACCAGGGTGGTAGGGTGGTGCAAGGTAGAACCATTGTTATCTATTATACAGGTTGATGCCTATGTGACTGGATGTTGGTGCTTCCATCCAGTTGGTTCTTCAACACTCAGGGAGTTGGTGTTTCCTTCTAGTGGGTGCTAGAGAAACCAGAGGGTTGGTGTTCTCTACAAGTTTTAGCTTGTTAAAGAAGAGGTTGTAGCCTCATTTTGAGTTAGTGCTCAAATATTGATGATGTACAGAACTTAAAAGACTGTCTATCATTCTAAGAAGAAGAGGTTTTCTCCCTTTATGGGTTTCCACATGAATATATGTCTCTGTGTATATCATATGTGTGATTCATATTTATTATTTATGTTCATGACTTGCATAATATTGATTATTACTTGGAGAACATTAATAATATTTCAATAGGCATAAAATTGTTTAAGCATAGTAACAACTGATT
>SNQJ01S0132619.1:72221-97980 GCA_010110895.2 Picea sitchensis | reverse complement strand
AAATGTCTCGCAGGCTGGTAGGTAGATGGCTCCTCAGGAATTAATGAGGGATGGGGAGGTGAACCACCCATCCGTAGAGACGTCAGGCCTGACCAGCGCGAGGAAAATCGCACCACACACAACCTCGCAAGAGGATAAGGCGTGGGGGAGAAGCGATTGGGGACAGATGCGAGGGGAGAAAGAGAACTCTGGAGATACACAGAGTGAGTGATAGCAGAGAAGGGGGAGAGTAACCCTCGTTCTCGGTCACTAGCAAACCGAGACACAGTCTCGCAGCATCATGGTCTCTACTCGGGGGTGGCTAGTTGTAAATCCTATTGGAATAGTTGAGCCTACAGTTGGGTGGAAACGAGCACCCCTCTCAGCAGTTGCACTCACTTCTGGTGTTATTTCTGATAAGTGTTTTACATCTTGCATCTTGAAATTCATATGCTGACATATATGCTCATAAACTATGAAATTGTGAACGATTATAGTATAAGACTGTTTGTGCAGTGTTTTGATAAGAAATGGTAGATGTATGCTTATAACAGAAAAACCACGCATGGCTTATGTTGATAAATGAATTTAATTATGCGTAAGTTGAACCAAGTTAGACTTCTAGTCTGTTCTCGGGAATTTGTTTCCCCTTATCTGTCTCCAGGAATGCCCCGGAATAGATCTCTTCACAGAGATACCTTCCTTGGAAAGGTTTACCAAGAACCTAGAAAAAGGACTTGAATGCGCAAGTCTTAACAACCCTGTACGAGGAGGAATGACCCTCTTAAAATCCTGAAGTAGCAGTGTAGGGATAAGTATCGATCGATGGACGAGATCCCGTCGGAAGATCTGTGGTCATTCACGACCGTTAGATTGACAGAAGAAACAAGGGCGTTACATGCCTTGCCCCTTTTCCTCTATCTTCGTGAATAGCGAGGAAATCGGGACTGTAGATCCCCAAGGTCTGTGGGAGTATCTGGACCGTTGGTTTTTCCACGTCCAGAGAGTAGTCGGAGAGTGTGCGACGTGGGATAGATTTGAGCCGTCAAATCTTAGCTAGAAAACCCGACATTCGTTCGATCTGTTAGGAGATGCATGAGGGTTAAGCCCTCATGAACAAGGGCGAAAGTCCCGAGAGAGGAGTCGGTATCGGGGATTCGAAATTTGGGATTCCAGGAGTCCTGATGACAAGAGATCGGGACACTCCATGGTGAAAGTCTCGATATAGATCTAGACCGTCCATCCATGAAGGACACATGGCGGAGATCGAGAGTCCATCGGTATTTCGGATACCGGGGATTCGAGTTGACAAAGGATTTGTGTCATTGGGGGTCGTGAGTCGCGAAATCGTGAAACAACGAGGACCGTCCATCTATAGAGTATATGTGGCTGTTGGTAAGCGCTTCGGCGTTTCATCACCCGGGAAAATGAAAGGACAAGAACCCTTGTCTTCGCGAGTCGTGAAATCCGGATCACCGAAACCCCGGAATGGCGTAAGATGTGAATGAGATTGAGGAAAGCCGGGATTTGATCGTGACCATTGATCATCCCAAAATGGTCATGACCGTTGATCTTGGCTGAAGGTTTTCGCCGTCCATTGAAGGGACACGTGGCTTCCGGTCGACGTTTCGGCGTTTCGGCTTCCGGGAAACTAAAAAGGCAAGAGACCTTGCCTTCGCAAATCGCGAAATCCTGATACCCGAAATTCAGATACGCGCGGTAGTGGAGAGGAGAAGTCCCGAAGGAACCTAGACCATCCATCAAGGGAGACGCGTGGTGAGCGGTCAGAATTCAGGGGAAAGTCTCGAAATCCTATGGACCGTTGGATCCACACTCTTAAGAGCCGTCGATCTCTTACATGAATTCCCATATCGAAATTCGGAGATTTGAATGATGAAGAGTCTTGGAGTCGTTGCATTTCGAACTCCCGAGTGCCGAAACCCCGAAAGGATCCATACCGTTGGATCAGGGGAGGCTTACGGCTGTCAATCTCCCTTTGGAGGGAAACTTTGGAGACCTTGAAAGTTTCGGGGATTTTAATGGGGGAAGGTAGAAGTCACATATCGTGATTCCCCAAATCGCGAAAATCTGATAAGCTCTTGGCTGGCTTAAGCGCGTAGACACAGTATAGGGTCACGTATACAAGACCCCAAGAGAGAAACTTTCCCCTCGCTAGCCCCGTCGGGGTTCGACATTTCGTTGTTTCAAGCTTCGGGGTTTGCAGAGTCGAGAGACTCGATATTCTGATAGCATTGAGTCACGAAGTGCGAAAAGACGCCATGTTGATTCGGCCCATAGTCGTGAACTACAACCACATGGAGGTGGAAAAAGAAAAGAGCTAGCCTGCGCTAAGACCCGTAGGACTTCGGGGATTCTGATCGTTGAGAAATCAACGAAAAATTTTGATTTCCGTAGTGGGTATGTGACAATGGTTCGGCTCCTTGTCTTTGATCTCGGTCACCAATTACTATTTTGAGCGACATTATCGGTGTTGTGCCAGTGGCGTTTGTTGAAATCACACCATTTTCCTATGTCCTTCTTCGTCTTCCCGTGACCCTTCTTTTCCTATGGCTTAGACTGGTTTTTAGGAAGTTGTTTGTTAGGGCCATATTTATCATACTTTGGTTGTTGTGGATTTGTAGACCCGAACTCTCGTTTGTTCTGGTGCTTAAATTTCTTTTCGATTTTAACAACATATCGATAATCAACACCAAGTGATGAAATGTCTAGAAAATCCATTTCAGTTTCAATGTATTTGTGTAGAGCCCCATGATATTTCAAAACCAAATGTCGTTCAGAGTCTTTGACACCCAGCTTGATGCACAAGGTATGGAAGGTATTGGTGAACTCCATAACTTCTTCACCCCTCTCTTGCCATAGTGTGGTCCATCTCATGTACTGGTCCTCATAGTTTCCAACATGGTAATATTGTTCCTTTACCACATCCACAAAAAAATCCCAAGTGGGCTTGGCCCCATATATTCCAGACTCCTCTGTGGAACGTTTCTCCCAGTAAGTTTCCCACCAATTCTTGAAATGGGGGAGAGCCTTAAGGAGTGTGAAGGTGATCTTTTCTTTTTCATAGAAATTATGAATAGATAAATAACCTTCTAGCAGATTTAACCATTTTTCTAGGGCATCTGCATCTATTTGTCCTTCAAATATGGGAATATCAAAATTAACTTGTACCTTTAAAGGTGAGGTGCCTCAAAATTTTTTCATTGATGAATATGCTCCTGATACTATCGGTAGGCGTTGAAGGATGTGGTAAAATTCTCCATCATTTCGTCCCTCTGTCGTGTGAGAGCTTGCTCAAGCAACAAATTGATAGAATTGTCTGCTCCATCATTTTTCTTTTCTTCCGCCATTGAGGGTTTCTTGGGTGTGCGAGAGAGATTGTACTCAAGAGACAAGATCTCTAGACCCAACTTGATATACTTAGACCTCGTCAGGGACTTGCACTGGAAAAAAAAAAACGATCAAGAGAATTCTGCTCTGATACCACTAAGCCAGATTATTTTCGGCACAAAATGAGAGCGAAGATATAGTAAAAAAATGTATCGATATATCCCATATATCCAATAATATAACAGAAATGTATCATAGATTCAACCATAAACACTGAGATACAATAATGCACAATTTTATATTAATGTGAAAATGTACAAAAACTGTAAAAATACAGAGTGAAAGACTCACTAGAATGGTGGTAGCTTATCTCTGAGAAGATATGTGTCTGCTACTCGCATTTGCAAGAAGATGATTTTACAATGAGGCTCCAAAGGCCTTTTTATCATAAATAAAATCCAAAACCCTAACCCCAGAAGATGAAAATCCAACAGTTTTGTGGACCCCGTATTGGGTAGTTTGGTGTATCAACTTCTCGGGGGCGTAACTTTGGCATACGATCTCCGTTTGGGGCGCACAATAGCTTGTTGGAAAGGTATCATCAAGGAGAGTCATTTTGGGGGCTCAATTAGATCCTTTGGATATCATTGAGAATCTCTATCCCGAAAAACCTTCATTTAATCCCTCAAAATGGCCCCAAAAGTTAAAAACTGCTAAAAATAGTAAATTACCAAAATTGCCAGAAACCTGTTTTGAGTCAGTTGGAAAATGTGGGTGGCCACCGATATCCACCTGGATCACCTGGCCAATAGTATTGTCTTTTGACTGCTACAATTGTCTTCTGATATTTGAGGTTTCCAACATAACACACATTATGCATCTCTTTCAAGATCGTACTCCTCCATTCATGAGAATTGGGCACATAAATTATGTTCCTGTATAGGAGAATTTCATCATTTCCCAATTTATAATATTTAACCTTCTATTGTATTTTACCTTGCTAAAATTTTGTTACTAAATCCATGTACTGCAAATATGCTTTTGCAGCCTCAAAAATTCTTCCTTTACGATCAGTTTGATACATGTTAATGGATGTAGCATGCAGTTCATGCACTCTCCTGCTAAGTGCATCAACCACTTTGTTCTCTTTTCCTTTGATGTGCTTGATATCAAAGTCATACTCACAAAGTAATTCTAACCATCTGATTTGCATTTCATTTAAATTTGGCTGATCAAATAAATATTTCATACCATTATGGTCTGTCCTCAGCTCAAATATTTTTACCATGAGGTAGTGCATCCACTTATTCAAGGCGTGCACTATGGATGCCAACTCCAAATCATGAGTGGCATAGATCCTTTCACTCTCCTTCAATTTTTGAGATTCAAAACAGACCACAAATCTGTCTCACTAAGGAATCCACCAAGTCCTTCTTTGCAGGCATTTGTGCAAACCATGAAATCTTCATTCGGATCTGCAATCCTCAGAATTGGAGCACTAGTTAACAACTGCTTCGATTTCTGGAATCTCTTTTCACATTTTTTTGTCCATTGAAACTTCACCCCCTTCCTTTACAAGGAAGTAATCAGGTGAGAAATCCTTGAAAAACCTGCAATGAATATTTTGTAGTAGCTAGCTAGACCCATAAAGGATCTGACTTTTGTCACATTCTTAGGTTTTTTCCACCCTTTAATAGCTTCAATATTTTCAGTGTCCATTGTTATCCCTTCTTCGGATATGATATTCCCCAAATAGTGAATTTGGTTCTGATAAAACGAGCACTTGCTCAATTTAGCATACAACTAGTTCTCTCTTAACACTTGTAACACCATCCTCAAGTGATGCTCATGCTCTTCTTCTGACTTGGAATATACAAGGATGTATTCCAAAAATACAATGACAAACTTGTCTAAGTATTCCCAGAAAACACCATTCATTAAGCACATAAAAACAACTGGTGCATTTGATAACCTAAATGGAGCCACTGTGAACATGTAATGACCATACCTTGTTCTGAAGGAAGTCTTGTTGATGTATTCATCTCTGATTCTTACATGATGATAGCCAGATATAAGATCAATCTTTGAAAATATCCTTGCATCCTTTAATTGATCAAAGAGATCATCAATCTTTGGAAAATGATACTTGTTATTTATAGTTACTTTGTTTAATTGTCTGAAGTCAGTGCACAATCTAAATATCCCATCTTTCTTCTTCACAAATAATACTGGGACACCCCAAGGTGACACACTTGGGCGTATATACCCCTTATTCAGAAGTTATTCAAGCTGCATTTGCAGTTACTTCAACTTTGGTGTACTCATTCGATAGGGAGTCTTTGATACTAGAGTTGCTCCAGGCATCAAATTTATAGAGAAATCAATATCTCTTTTAGGGGGTAGTCCTGGTCTCTCCTTGAACACCTCTTCAAAATATTTCAGTACCACATGATCCTCAAGATTTGGCACCTTATCCTTAGGTTCTTCCTCCATATGAGCTGAAAATATTTGGAAGCCCTTCCTATAACACTTCTTCAGTTGCATTGTTGAGATATCTCGGACAGTAAATGTCCTAGGAGTTCCTTGGACTATTCTTGGGTTCCCTTCCCCATTCAGGAGAGTAAATGCCTTGTTATGACAGTCTAAGACAACATGTTGTTGGTCCAACCAATCCATACCAATTAGAAAGTAATATGAACCCAAGGGCAGGATTTTCAAATATGCCTTGGTAATTAGTCCCTTCATGTCCACTGGACATGATTTAATCATCTCAACATCTTTTCTCTTGGCTCCTGTAGCCAGTTGCACTAACCAATATTTCCCATGCTTACTTCTTAGCAATTAAATCTTTCCACTACCTTAGGATATATATATAGCTATGACTAGCTACTCAATCTATTTAAATAGTAAAGGCATGGTTATTGATCATACCTTCTACTTCAATCATGTGTGATTTAAATTCTTCTTACCTATTTTCCAGGGCTGCATAGATCCTTGGAACACTTCTTCCCATGTCCTCCACTATTTCAGCTTGATGTACATTGTGGAAAACTCTCACTTTGTCACTTTTGTGAGGAAAATATATATACTTATGGTCTCCTTTAAAACATCAACATTGAATAGGTGGATTCCTTGGCCTTTTCCCACCTAGCTCGACCATTTTGTGTTCTTTAAAAGATGGTTGGCCTTGAGGAATGTTTCTGAAACAGGGTGGATTGTTCCCCTTCTTCCTATGTTCCCTCTTAAACTTCTTCTTGTCCTCCCAAGCCTTTTGTAAAGTAGGCTTTCCTTTTTGTTGATCATATAAGCACTTGGATATTTTTATGGTTTCCTCCAAAGTTTTAGGATCATCAGATTGAATTTTATCACAGATGAAAGATGGCAACCTAGTCAAATATCTCTGGATCTTAACTGTCTCATCTTTGATGAAGGATACATACTTCAATGGTTCTAAAAATATCCTTTCATAGTCATCAATGTTCCTGCTGCCCAGTTTGATTTCAAAGAACTCTTTCATCTTTTTGTCATAATACCTATTGGTTAAGTATTTCTTCTCAAAATGCTTCTTGAATTCCTTCCAAGTCACATTTTTATCTCTGATGTGGTGCACTTGCACAAGATGATCCCACCACATGGATGCATTTCCTTTAAGATGGTAGATAGAAATTCTTCCTTCTGCATGAGAAGAATAATTATGCAGTTGGTAATATTTTCTCATGCCCAACAACCATGTCTCAACATCTTCATATTTCTTATGCTCTCCATCAAAGGTAGGAGGTTTGATTTTTTTCATTTCTCCTTTCAATTCATCCATCCCAGACCTCTTATGCTTCCTAGTAGGGGATGGAATTGAGCTTCTGTGTGCTCTCATTTTTTATTTACTTTGAGAGTGATGGTGATGTGTGCTACCACTCCCTGATCTTCCTTTTTCCTCAGGGGTCCTCTAGCTTCTTGATTTGCTGGAGTCACTCTCCTTTTCCAATTTATTTTCAATTATGTCCACGATCTTCATTAAATTCATATTGAAGTCTTCTTGTTGCTCTTTGGATTTAATGAGCCTTTCATTATCATCCTTGTTCCTATGGAAATATTTTTGCATTTTTCTGATGGTCTCAATTAGATTTATGTTATCATCCTTTTCTTCTCCATGTCCATTGGATTTGGTTCCTTCCATACCCAACTGGACATTCATCCCTCTGATTTCATATTCTTGATTGTAAGCCTCTTGTGAATCATCCATCTCTATGCACTTTGTGATAACTCTGTTCCATTCTGACAGTTGTAATTCTGCAAAAATGTGCATCTAACAAAACTTTATAAGGCTAATTGTTCTCAATAATTTCATGAAACATGAACCATTCTGATTCATTAATATATCAAAATTATTTTCTACTTATTTCCTAAGAAATTGATTGTTCAAATCCAATTTCTAGGTGAACAATTATCTTTTACTGTTCAATACCTTTCCAATGCCTCCTTCCATGCTGAATTTTGAGTTTTGAGCAGGAAGTTATGGATACTTGAACAAATGTCTTTTCGGGGATGCAATCCATGTACATGGATTCTTCCATATTAGAGTCGAATCGTCTCTTGGATCGGTATTGGATCCTCTCTTCAGGTTTACATGTAGCCTTCCTTACTTCATTAGGTGTAGGTATATACAAATTAAAAAACCCACGTGCTCCTTCTCTGTAAAAACAATTTTCGGGCACTTAGCCCTTTTTCTTCGCCCCCCCATCTCATGTGAGCACAAGCTGTGACCCAGTGCTAACAGATAGGATCTTATCCTATGCTTCGGGCCTCCGGGGCTTGAAAAATTTGGGCTTCATAGGTTTACCTTTCACCTCACCCCATTTTCTCCGAACACCGAAATGGCGAACTTCCGAACAACTGCCTCTTCAGAGCTTTGGATCTCTGGAACTTCAGAGCTTCGAGCTTCAGAAGATATTGCTACTTCATGCCTTATTTATCTCGAACATCAAACTGGAAAATCCCTGCACAATACATCTTTGGAGCTTCGGGGCTCTGTTGCTTCAGGATTTCTAAGGCTCCATCTTGCGTTGCCTCCCGAATTGTTGAAACCATGAAGGATTGAGATCTATGGTTGACATTCACCTGTCGAAGGATGGCCGGGATTGAATCCAATTTCGGAAACTGAGAAAACCGTTGATTTGTCGATCAATTTAATATCGACTGTCCTGGTCAATTGTGGACCTCGAACATACTCAGGGTTTAACAATGACCCTAACTTTCACAATGGAAAGATGTGCGATGGAGAAAAAATCATGTCCATCGTTGATCTATTATCCTGATGGATATCTATGATCCTAATGGATTACAGAATGTGAAGTAGCTCCTTCATTATTTCTCCTTTGGATTTTTGAAATTTTTTCTATCCATTTATCTATTCAACAACCATGCGCTAGAGGGGTGTTACGTGGAATATCCCAAGAAGTGGACACTTATCCCAATCTGAGGGGTGAAATGTGTCAAGTTCTAAAAGGAAAAATCATTCTTTTAAAATCACAAAACACACTAAAACATGGCATGCATATTGTGTTCCCACGTCACCCCAAGTGATGTCATCAAGACACGTCACTTCGGTGCTTCGTGACTTTGTAACTTCGGGACTTCGAGACTCTGGTACTTCAGAGATACAAAATTTCTTCCTTCATCATCCATTATTTCCTTCGAACATCGAATTCTCGAACCCCTTAACTTTTTCAGGGTCCATGTAGTATTGTTGTCAGCATATTAGATGGTGACACGTGGCCCCATTGTCGAGTGACACGTGGAAGACTTAGTGTAGGTCCACATCACCCTAGGTGACATCATCATGCCACATCGTATCTAGCGCTTCAGAACTTCAGAGCTCTGGGACTTCGAAGGATTTCACATTTTCACACCCATGCCACCTTACAAAAAGTCTCACTTTCATTTTCGGAAAATACCATACTTAATAACTTGAAAATAATATCTAATTACTACTAACATACATTTATAATGTAAATTTCAACAAACATAACATTCTGCTACAACACAGATTTATGCGGAATTAACAGTAAAACATACATGCAACAACACATGAAATTATTATAAATATAAACACATGTACAAGATACACAACATACAAATTAACATAGAAATGGTACTTATATTTTATGATAAGACCATGAACTGCGTGCAGACCTTCCACAAACCTCCAAACCTTAGACCACGCTGCTCATCACTCTCAGCAGTGGGTCACCCTCGAGCTAGGAATAAACTCCACCAGGGAAAGAGATTCCTAAGCTAGG
This sequence comes from Picea sitchensis, assembly GCA_010110895.2. Taxonomy (NCBI): domain Eukaryota; kingdom Viridiplantae; phylum Streptophyta; class Pinopsida; order Pinales; family Pinaceae; genus Picea; species Picea sitchensis. The sequence goes on along the minus strand of SNQJ01S0132619.1, from coordinate 88,357 downwards.
CTGAGACTACAAAAAGTTGCGCAGTACAACAGGAAGGATTCTCTCCCAGGAGCCAACTTACACCCACAACTCAGAGCCTCTCATTCCCCACATGTTTGTCCACCATGGGAGATATACACCTTCACTATCCAATAGTCCATTAGTTTCTCCACTTCCCTTCCAAGGCTTCAACAACGTGCCAGACATGAATTATCAGAGCTATGTAGCTACTGCTAGGCTCCCTCTATGAGAAATCAGTTCCCCAACAATATCTCTCACCTAGAGAGAGTTTCTCACATGATTGACAACCTTCTTATTCAATCCACGAGCCTGACACCCTACCTCTTCAAAACCATAGGCCTAACAACCTACTTCTCTTGTCTAGCTCCTAAGTCAAACGGGTAATCACAATAGAAAAATTGGGTATGGGTTCTGGTAATGATAACAAGCCACACTAGTCCAGAGAAAACGTGGGTAGCAAAAACAAAATGGCTAGGGTGTGATATGGCTCAGGCAATGGATAGTCATGCTGTGCCTCATAGGAAAATGGGTTAGCTTCATGGATTCCAGGTTGCAGAGGTTGCAGAGGTCAATGATGGGGTAGTTCAATGATGGAAATAATGACTGGTGACTGAGTGCATGAGTGCATGGGGAGAATGGAAAGAATTCCCAGTGAGCCCCCGCAATGGAATGATTTCTCACATAAAACTGCATGTCCTAAATCAGACACTTGTTCTCATGAATATGCATGAGCTCCATTTCTCCTTCGTTCCCCTTCCCACAAGAACTTAGGATAATAGGATTTATTTCCCCAAACCTTAGTATTTTAGGAAAATATATTATAATATTCTCTTGGGGTTAATCCCTCAATCTTATCCCTTTTTCCTAGCCTCTCAGCCCCAACCACTTCCCTACCCAATGGAATTTAGTCCCCTGTAACTCTTTCTTCGTGGTCGGTCTACATGCAACAATGTATTTTATATTAATGATATGAATAATTACATATAAAAAAATAGGCTCACTGTCCTAACATCACATAAGCCTCCTAGCTTATAATCCCTTGGCTCACTAGCCTACAAAACATGTTTACAATTCAGTAGGAGCTCAACCTTGGGGTATTACAACATGGGAATATTTCCGTAATAGAAATTGGTGAATGGAACAAATTTTCAGTGTTTTTTCTTTCCTTGGTTCTTCTATGCATTTTACCTATCTTTAGATCCCATTTGCTGATTTAATTTGTCCTCACATCTTTCATCTTTGCTAAGTTGTCTCACAAAGTCTCTTACTGAATTTCCTTGAGTTACTGAGCTTTCTGATTTTTTCTCAAATTTTTCTTAGGACTAGAGCCCATCTATAGTTTAATTCAGAGCGTTGTTGCTTGATCAACTCTCCCCCAGAGTCTATCAGGGAGCGTTGTAGCGCTCTGGTGCTTTGGTTACCAGAGCATTGATTTTTCTTCCTTTGAAAAATTATTGATTTTATTGCTTGTTGGGCATAGTCCTTGGATATTTTTCTATGAATCAGATCCTATAATGTCTTATCTTGTCCTCTGTTTGACTCAAACTTGCTACATTTCATTCTTTTAGTCCTTATTGAGTTTGTGTTGTCTTTCCCTATTTCAAAATCAACCGTTTTCTCTCAAACTTGGTTTCTTTTTGTTGCTCCTCTCGATTATCGGATTGATTGGAGGTTTTCATAAGGAAAGGTCATTGATCATAGTATTGTTTTCCTTATCTTTGATCCCTTACTCAATTCTGAAAGACTATAAAGTGTGACTTTTGGTTTCTTAGTGTTTTTCCTTTGAGTGAATAGTTTGGTATTTGTTCTTCTTTTGGTCTCTTGTTTACTGTTGAGAGTGTGTTTGTTTGTGTACTTTTGCTTCCTCTTTTTCAAATCACAGTAGTGACCCTTTTCATTATTAGTGAAAGCACGAAGCATTAGATGAACATTTTAATTTTACATTCACAATCAAACAAACAAATACTTGTATGCATTGGTATTGGATATTAAAAAGGGTTTCCTTTATAATTTGGCAATTGTTTGAATTCTTGTTGAGAAAAAATAGTATAAAATTTTTCATTCTTGAGTGTTTGTTAGTGAAAAAATAAAATAAACTCTTCTCCTTCCTGTAGCTAGAAGTTCATTGAAAATAAAGTTTGCATATCATTATTTTTACCTTTTTGGGATTCGAGTCTCAAACATCATCATTTTCACTATCATTCGCCCTTGTGTAACGGACAAACATGAAAATGAACGCTAATTAAAATCAAACTAGAAACTTCTTTTTTTAGATCTTTACACCAACAATAGACTAGGACTAGAGCTTTGGAATAGGCTGTGATAATAACTCTCCAAAGCACTCAATACAAACACAGAATCTTGTGATAGGGAGAGTAAATCCAACCTTCGTATAAGCATAATTGTGATCCCCCTCTCACATAAGGGTTAAGCATGAGGTCACATGTGGGAAAGCAACGAAGATTATCCCTCCGAGGCTTAACGAATCATAGTAGTACGATTGTATTTTGGGAGTTATTCTCGAGGATCATTTTTTTTCATTTGGTCTCAGAGCTTCGTGAATTTTGAATCCATTCGGGGTCCTCTGGAGTTTACCAGTCCATTTGTCCTAGGTTCTCTTGAAGAATTTCTAAATTGATATCCTTTCCATATGTTCAGACTCGATTGTCGACAGTACCCGCCCATAGGCTGACTACGAATTGGTATAATTAGTGGCCATAATATTTAGGGTCCTTACACAAGGTGACGGTGAAGGGAAGTCTTTGTTGTACCTGGAACAAACATTGGTCAAACTCACTCGGGTTCCTTGGAGGGTAATCCACAGGTAAAATCGTGAGGGAACTTGCACCAAGGTGTAAGTATGTTAAGTAGACCACCAATGTAACTGATCCACCCACTCATATCATAGCCTCTTCTCGATTTGATCGCACGATGTTGGATTTCATTGCCAAATAGTACGTTCATTGAGAGAAGACATTGTTTTACATGTTGGATTTCTAGATTTTTTAGCGAGTGTTGTTTGTTTACTTTAGTTGTCCTTAAAAATTAGTACTGTGGTCGATAAATGTCTTTGTAGATCACATAGGATGCAAGGGTTTCCTCCAAAAGGCTACAAACCCCTACCTCCTAACTCACCTGTAGACACTTACCATGAAGAAGTCGAAAACCATTCAGACATTGGGAGTGTTGCTACTCCTTTGCTAGTGAATTTTGAGAGAGATTTAGTTACTGTTCAGGAAGATTACACCTTTCCTATAAACTTGACTTTGACAATTCCTCTTGATCCACTCCTTGTCCGACTGGACTCCTCAGGTAACATTGTAGTAGAAGATTACCCTAGCTGACCATCAAGGCCATATAATCAACTAGATATGGAACCAATACAACCAAATTTTAACAAAGATTACACTACTCTTTTCCATTCTAATGAAATGATAAATCCACAAAAAAATCATGTTCGTTCTATATGGATAACCCCATTGAGACGAGACCTTTACAAAAAAATTAAGTTTAGCCAACCACCCTTTGACCCTCCACATACCTCTACCACCACTGGTGCAAAGGCCAGACCATCAGGTCAGCCCATCAACCATCCAATAGAACCAACAATCAATATTTATACCACTTCAGGACAAGTTCAAAGTGAAACATGAGTCATGTTACATAGTCATTTGTAAATTACCCTGACAGTTACACCTACCATCCCTCTTCAAGCCACAACTTCTTATACTCCAAAAAAACCTATTGGGACACCTTCACATCAAAGAATTCAAAACCTTTCCACACAACTAAACACAAATGCGGGACAAATTCCTACTAGAGGGAACCTCCCTTTATTGGAAAAATCCCTACTGGGGGGCAACCGTCCTTCAACACACAAATTCTGATTGGGGGGAAACCCCCTCTTACCGGTCAAATCCCAGCTACTACCCAACCAATGGAAGGGGGGAAATTTCAACCCTCGTTCACTAGAAACCCCCCAAAATCTCGGGGACCACCCCAGAGAGGTCTGTTCCATCAACCACATCAGGGAGGGCCATCAAACCCCAACTCGCAAGGAGGAATCCTAAATCCCAATCCTTCTAGATTACATTCTAGACAACCCTTCCCAGGAGTCTCGAATCCTACTTGGGGTCCTCAAGGCCAACCATCTTTTCCTCCCTAAGGGAAATTTCTTTACCCTCCTCAAGGGAAAACTGGTTATCCGCCTCAAACTAATCAAGAAAACTATCCTCCCCTAGGTTAAACTGGTTATCCTCCCCAGGTACAAATGGGTTTCCCCTCTCCTTCTATGAAAATTCCTCAACAAATGAATCCTACTTTTGCTGGTCAACATCAACAACATGTGGGAGGGCCTGCTGGCTACAACTATCCACCACAACCAGTTTACGGTCCTACTGGTATTCCTATGCCACATCAGTATCATCCTCAAGTAAATTGACAACTACCGTTCTTAGCCACTCTAGATCTACCGATCTGTCGAGATTAACCAATGATCCCATATTACACTCCCCTTTTTTACCAGTCATTCCTACCAAATTACCTTCTGATATTATGAAATTTGACAAAAAAACCTAGTGAAGACAAAATAACCACATTATGACCTTTCATTTGTGGTGTTCATCAAATTCACTAATGGATGATTCTATTCGGTTACGTCTTTTCTAGTGTACACGTACATGTTCAACATCTAAATGGTACATTGAGTTACAACAAAGAAATTTTCAATATTTTGATTCACTTGCCATGGATTTTCTCATCACTTCCAATTACCTATCTGCTACGAAACTGGCATGAAAATTTTGACCTCCCTTCTTTAGACCAACTCCGTACATATTTATGATCATATGCATGAATGGATACGACGACGAAAGTTGATCAAAGCAACCTTTCCCGACCAATTGTTGGCTGAATGGTTCACCAAATCTCTTTTACCTTCTATTGCTCATGACGTAGCCATGGGTGGTGTCGTTACAGAAGATGAAGCGGCCATTTCTCGTGCCCAGTATCTGGACTTGGTTTATTCTAAATTTTGTACTTTTTATGAATTGATTTCAAATGCTCTATGTCCATCAACCGACCCATTAAAACCATCCTCCACCACTCACGCCGATGGAGTTATCGGTTCCTTCAAAAGAAAGTCCAGTTCAAAGTCGATCGACATGACCAATTGTTCAGTCACTTCTCCCACTACCGGATCGACTTCACTCTCATCAAGCTCCACCCTGACTCAAGTATTTGAGGTGAATGCAGTTCAATATGATTCTCTGCAACAGTCAGGGGGGAAGAAGAAAACTACGAATAAACCTAAGAAAAATAATAATCAAACTAAAAATGAAAAAACGCAAACAAAATCACCTGCTACTAATAAGAAACCGCATCTTAAATAAAAATTTCCATGCCTCATTTGTGGTGAAGATCACTACACACGATATTTTCCTCATCGGGATGAAGTTGCTAAACGTTTTAAAGGAAATTCTCAACCCGCTGTATTGACAGATCCTTTTCCACAACAACAATCACTAGTTTCAAAAAATCCTACACCTCCAATAGGAGTTAACCCAAATGATCCTCTTAATGAGGAAGCTTCATCGAGTGCACACATTTACATGTTTAATGGGATAGATTTGACCACTCATACTATGACATACAACACACCTCCAGGTAAACCTAATAAGGAAAAAGTAACTACTGGCTCTACACCAAATCCACCGTCCACTACAATTACTCCTCCATCTGGACCACTCTAGATTGAGAAACCTAGCTTTGACTCTATTCTACGTCCACCCAAGAGCACAATTCAGAAGTTGACCTTTAATCCTAATTCATGTGCTGCTCAAAACTACGACATTGTTGAATATTTGGGCCAAGAACCTTGCGCTATGTCAATTCTCGAAGTTCTACAACATTGCCCTAGCCAATGTAGGACTCTCTTGGTAGCCATCAGATCTATAGATCCCGAGCCATCCAATAATATCACGTTCAACCTGGATAATTTTAAATCATGACTCTCTCACCAACTTTCTTTCCAAATCGATGTCGTTGTCCATAATCAACATATTCATCGCATGATCTTGGATGAGGGGGCATCCACATGTTTCATGTCCTTGGATTTTTGGAAATGCCTTAAATCACCTAGTCTTAATTGATCTCCCACCATGTTACGAGCATTTGATGGAAGAGGTTTCTATCCTCATGGATTATTACAATCCTTAGCCATTCAATTGGGAGGAAAAACTATTTATGTAGATGTTGAAGTAGTCGATGCTCCCCTTGATTACAACCTGTTTCTAGGGAGGAGTTGGTTCTATGCTATGATTTTCATCGCTTCATCATTTTTTCGATGTGTTTAATTACCTCATCAAGGTAAAATTGTGACCATCGATCAGTTAGATTAATGCACCTCCGACGCTTTCACTCAAATGACCAACAATATTCCTTTTATGGGAGACTCAAAAATTATTTATGAAAGTGTTGGGGTAGGTCTCTTGAAAGACTCTTCACTCATGGGTACCTTTCCTACACCTCTTCCTCCCACTACACAACACATCAAAACGGTCAATATGATTTCGACTATGGCACATCAATCCTTCAAATCATCTAATCCATGGATCATGCCTAGTCCCTTAGAATTTGATACACTAGGTGACACTATGCCACTTAGTCCTATAGAGGCTGAATACGACGCCATTCATTCTTCCTCTCCTTCACTGGATGACCAATATCTTCTTGCATCTACTACATATTCGTTACCATCCTGGTTGGATTCCTTATCCTCTACTTTCAATTACATCCTACAAATTTTTCCATCACATGGATCTATTATGAAAATTCTTAGTATCGAGGAGGCACCATGGGATGACAACCACAATTGTTCATCCTTTCTTCCCAGTTTGGATGAAATAAAGAAATATATTTCCTATAGATATCGTTGACTTCCCCCAATATCCAATACTCACTCAGGATACTATCTCCAAGGGATATTTGGGAAATATCTCTCACACGATTATTGTTGACATATCCATTAAAGAAGGTATTGTGGAAAACATACAACTAGGTGCCAATTGTTTAGATGAAGAAGTTGAAACTTATACCTCATTGTTTAAATAATTTTGCAACATCTTCACCTGGAGCTATGAATAAATACTAGGGATCGATACATCGATTATTGTGCATGAAATAAAAAATTACTCGGTAGTTAAACCTGTGAGACAAAAAATTCTCCTGGTCCATCCTAAAAAAACTACGGTAATCAAGGCAGAAGTCGAAAAAATATTAAAATATGGTTTTATTTATTCGATCCCTCTGACCAAATGGGTTTCCAACATCATTCAATTTGCCAAGAAACAAGAGAAAATCCATGTTTTTGTCGATTATCGATATCTTAATAAGGCTTGTCTCAAGGGCAATTACCCTACACCCTTTATCGATCAAATTATCGATAATTGCATCGGAAGCGTCATTTTATCTTTTATGGATATAACCAGATCGACATTTTACCAGCTGATCAACACAGACAACCTTCATCTTCCCATGGGGGAATTTCGCTTATCAGAAATTACCTTTTATCCTTAAAAAGGTTGGAGCCACTTTTCAACGGGCTATGTCGTATGCATTCCACAACATCAAACATATCGTTGAACCTTATCTCCATGACTTACCATCTCACTCGACTCATCGACGAGACCATATTGGTCACCTACGAGCCATCTTTCTTCGATGCAGGTTTTACAACATATGTTTGAACCCCCATAAATGCATTTTCTCTATTGAATCAAGGAGACTCTTCAAATTCGTAGTCTCCAAATATGGGATTAGGGTGGATCCATTAAAAGTCAAATCCATTCTCTTTACCCCCTCCTAACAACCTTACCCAACTGCAACGTTTGCAAGGGAAGAAAAACTTTCTTCTCCGTTTTATTTGAAATTATGCTGAAATCACTAAAGGATTCATGAGATTGTTGCAGAAACATGCCCCTTTCATCTGGGATGCAACCACTCAGCGCTCATTTGATCCTCTCAAGAACACTTTAACAAACACACCTATTTTGCACCCACCAAATTATGCGAAATATTATATCCTTTATTTGGCTTCCTCTACTTCCACTATTTATATGGTGTTAGTATAGGAGGATGATGATGGCATCAAAAATGTGATCTACTATTTGAGTAAAAGTATATCGGGTCCCAAACTTCGGTATTCACATGTCGAAAAGTTTTCTTTGGCAGTATTTATTTCCCTCCAAATATTTCTCTACTATATTTTGTTACGCACTACCATGGTTATTGCAGACTCAAACCCCATGTACCACATATTGACTTGTCAAGTACTTGGGGAAAATATTCGAAATAGATCATCATTCTCCAAGAATTCAATCTCGAGTTTGCTAAATCCAAGGCTAAGAAATCATTGGTTGTTGGAATTAATTTGTTATCTTCCCCACATTGATGAGGATACTGAGCCCAACGATTCCCTTATAGATGAATCCCTATTCCTCAGTAGCATGTCCAATCCATGGTATGGAGATATTATTCTCTATCTCCAAACCCAACACTTTCAGTCTAGCATTTCACGTAATGAACGACATCGCATTAGACACCATTCAAAGAGATACCTTATCATCAATGACACCTTGTACCGTCGTGGAATTGATATTGTCTTATGGTGTTTCTTAACACATGTAGAATATGAACAAGTTTTAAATGATTTTCACCTTGGAGCTTGTGGCGGTCATATTTCTGGGATGGCTACAACCCAGATTGTTTTACGTGATGGTTATTTTTGGCCTTCCATATTCAAAGATTTCATTGAGGCCGTTAAAAAATGCCCACCCTATCAAATTTTTAAGAAGAAAACATGTACCCACCTAGCTCCACTTCATCCCATTGTCGCCATTGACCCCTTTGAAAAATGGGGCATTGATTTTATGCAATGTAAGCCTACCTCAGTCGGGGGGCACAATTATATTATCCTTGCTGTAAATTATTTCACTAAATGGACTGAGGCTATGCCTACATTCCTTAACGATGGACAAAATACAACACTTTTTGTGTTAAATCACATCATCACTCGATTTGGTGTCCCAAAATCTATTGTAACTGATCACAGATCCCATTTCCAGAACCAGATGATGGCTGAATTACACACCAAGTTAGGTTTTCTCCATGAAAACTCATACCCCTACTTCCCTCGGGAAAATGGACAAGTTGAAGCCATAAAAAAAGTCCTGAAAACCATGCTTCAATGCATGGTGGGAGTGAAAAAAACCTCTTGTAATTTACAACTCTTCTCTGCACTCTAGGGTTATCGAACTTCAATTAAAACTGCAACTGGATTTACACCCTTCCAGTTGGTATATGGGATAGAAGCGGTATTACCGATCGAATGTGAGATTCCTTCATTGAAACTCACCGTAGAGATCTTATCCCATACTTCTGTTGAAGAGGAACGATTTTTATATCTAGCCAAGATGGATGAAAATTATCGCAATGTTGCTCTCATCAATGAGACATATAAAAAAAAAATAACAAATCAATATGATAAGTCCATCCAACCTCGCGCTTTCGCAGAAGGAGATCTATTCCTAGTATATGATCAAGATCATGAAAAACTGGGGGTAGGAAAGTTAGAACCCATACATCATAAAATGCTTGCTAAATAGAGGTGCCTACGAGTTAGTATACTATGATGGAATATCTCTTGGTGAGCCTCAAAATGGGATTTACCTCAAAAATTACTATGCATAGAATATCTCACATGTGTGATTTGTACATTATTGTACTATATGCTTTTGACATGGTGTGTCTTTTCTTTTGCGTGCGTGATTTTTTCCTTAGTTTCTTATACTTTTATTTGTGATTTAATGTGCAGATGACATCATCCTTTCCCATCTATTTTGGGTTTTCGGATGGCGCTAGTTGACATACCTAGAATATTGCTTCTACAACTTGAGTCATTTACCACTCTGGCGAGTTACTGAGTTCAGGAGGAATTTTCCTCGGATCTGTGACCAATAATGTTGTAGAGTATCATGTCGTCATCAAAATTTTGACCGAAGCCTCTTTTCTAGGTCTATCTCAATTGATTATCAACCTCGATTCTCAACTCATGGTTCGTCAACTAAATCGTGAGTACGTTGTTTGTAAATCATTTTTACTACGTCTCCATCTAAGGGTTTGCCATCTCAAAAGAGATTTTGAATTTCTAGAATACAGACATGTATCAAGAGAACTCAATACGATTACAGATTCGTTAGTGAATTATATGTTAGATTGGTATATTTCACATAGATAAATATTTGGAACATGAATCATATGAATAAAAAAATCACATAAAACAAAATACAACATAAGTAGCCATCGTAAAACTCGTTTATATATAAGCTTGATAACAAAAGTTTTTTGTCAAAATACATCGTACAAAAGTACATAATAGGGAAAACATGGGCCTTTATGCTCATAGAATCATCATAAGGACTAGAATGATTGAAGACTCTACTCATTCCCCTGCACCACATTGTGCTCTACATAGCACACTACCGCTCTTTCCACTCACCCCCTTGCACCACATTATGCTCTGCATAGCACACTACTACTCTTTCCAATCATCGTAGCAAATCACTAAGACATTCAAGGACCCCAACTGTATGTATTTGAAGTTGTAGGGTCACATCCCACATCCTCATGGAGGGAAATCCCATGGTCAAACCATGGAGGTTCCTCTCCACCTCTCAGAGTCCTCCTACCATGACATCATGCTCTGCCACCTCTTGAGAATATCCGCGATGTCCTAATGATGGAATATCTGTCGAAAATGACACACCTATGTTTGCATGATGAAAAAAAAATGAATTAGATCCCTCGTCGTACAACCAAAAACATATAAAAAACAAGAAAAATATTGTTACAAGGTTATGATCTTTCATACCTAATGCATCCCACTGTACATACTCAAGAAGCACTAAATCCGCACTGCGCCTGAAATCCACCCCATCATATGGGAAATCCTCGATCACCACCAGCTGCCTCCTCCAACATGCAAAGAAGTCAACAATAAATCTAAAGGCTGAGGGTTCCTTCCCCAACCCAGGGAAAAGTCTAGTCCACCGCTCCATGCGAGGCTTAGTCGCAGGGTGTGCTATCAATGCAACATGTGGTTGCATCTGTGGAACCCTCTCTAGGAAAAACAAGACCAATAAATATCCACACTCAAACTATTTTTTCCCACCCAATCTACATTTGGATATCTGCTCCTTAACGTTCCTCAAAAACCAAACGCTCTAGTTGAATAACCTAGGCTCCAAGCACCGAATGACATAAGATATTTGGGACATGGAAGCAAGATGGGCACTAGTGCTCCATGCCAATTTGGTGATAGAAAATAGGACGGATCAGAGAGATAAATCCATCATGTCTTTTATGACGATCCTCCCTCCTACCAAGTGTGACCCTAGTATGCAGTATTGGGAAACATATGCCTCTATTGGTCGCGGAGTGGCCTGATGTCTAGAAAAAATAAAAGGCACTCCTCTCCTCGAGAGCCCCGTCAAGAAGTACAAATCATCCATCTCAATCTTGAGCATGTGTGGTTCTATTCGAAATGCTTTCTCGTCATTATCCCATAAGACGATCAAATATTTGAGCAACATAACTTATTTCCTCATATATTGGAGTTTGAAGTACTTAAGAAAAAATTTCATAAGGATGCCCTCGCTTAAGGGTCTTGTAAAGCAACAATGTCATCAAATTCGTGCTCATGTTCTTTCCATTCAATCATGATTAGCTATCAGTAAAACCTGCAAATTTATCAATTAATCATCATTAGCTAAGTTTTTAAAGAATTTTTACCCCTTTTTCTAGCCTAAAAATCAAAATATTTTAATTTTTTGCACCTCGCGCTCCCTTAAAGAATAAAACAGAGTGCTAACGCTCCCTCAATGCACATACTAGGGTGTTGAAATCACGATCGGTGATCCCCTTGATTACTTGAGGGAGCGTCGATCCAATTCAACACTATAGGGATTCCAAAGGAGTCTAAGCACATAAATTCAAGGATGAAATGCAATAAAAAAAAACATGGAAATGAATGAGGAGGAGGAAAGAACCAACCTGATATAGACGGTTTTGAAAATGGTCGCCCACAACTCTCGCAATCAACGCTCAAAAAAACACTCCAAAGAGGAAAGGAGAATAGTAAAACAAAGGTGAAAACGATTTCTTTCCCTAATTTGATATTTGATATGTTCAAATTTGGTCATTTCTCCTCCTTTTCACATTTTATAAAGTTTATTTTTGGGGTTTTTGTCATTTTTCTAGAAGCTACTAATATATTTTTCCCATAACGACTTGAGTATGTAGGAATTGAAGCAGAGATTCTTCGATGACCTTGTAATGCCATTGAGCTTAGTATTTGTTCTTTCTCATGCTAAAAAATACATGAGAATGTAACCGAGTATACTTTTAGCACTTTTTCGGACTCGTAAAGGTTATATGAAAAAGGAACCCCCCAGAGTTTCCTTTAAGCTCTTTTCAGACTCTCTAAACATGAAAATATTTTCGATTGATCTTGCTTCCTTTCACACTCATTAAAAGGTTTGAAAGGGAGACTTTCGAGTAATATTTTATCTCTTTTTCAGACCTCAGAGAATAAAATTACGAAAAAGGACAACCCTGGAGTCTCCTTTAAGTTCTTTTCAGACTCTCTAAACATGAAAAACCATCGATTTTTCCTTCTATGGAATCACAAAATTACACATTGAGGGGCCATCTGGGGACGAACCCTTACTTCTTCCATTTCGTTAAATAAAGGAAGATGAACTTACCGAAGGTGACTTATATCGATCATGTTTTATCCTCCTCGAACTCGTTAAATTAAAAAGAGGTACTCGTCTATCTAGAGGGGGGAAAAATTGAAGGAAGTGGGTCAGGTTTCTTAAAAACTTTTGTAAGAAACTCTTGCAGTTGCCCTTGAACAAGACACTTGTTTTAACCTCCACACTAAACACTTGGATAATCCGTTAAAACCTACACATTGAACCAATCCTATGAGTCTTTCCACTCCTTTGACCCATCCAAAGAATGCATTATTTTTTGGCCCATTCTACGTTTATGTTGTCGAGTCTCACACCGTGCCTCAGTGTTCAAGGGAAGTTTCTGCCTCAAAAGTCAACCATATACAAAATTACCATTTTCCATACCTGTGTCAGTCTGTGTTCATATTCTATATCTTATCACTTCCTTAAACAAGTTTCATGTCGATTGATGGGGGATACACACTCTTTTGTGCATATGGATTCTTGTAAGGCCTAATGTTAGGTGGTACACTTCTTGGTTGTAAATGAATATCATGGTCATGATCTCAAGCATGTGTAATACCCTTAGGTATCTCTCCAAATACCTTGAAATGATTGTTGATAACTATTTGGAGATTCGTTGGAGCAGAGGATACATATGCTTGAAAATCTAGTGAGCACAATTGTGCAATTACACCATGGTGTCCCATTTTGAGTAATTTTGCCATGATATTAGAGCTTATCACTTTAGATGGTTTCCCTTAGATACCTCTAAGCTCAATTTCCTTTCCTTCTGAGAAAAATCTCATGAAAATATATTGAAAATCAAGGGCCATTGTTCCCAATGATTGTAACCATTGGAGCCCTAATACAACATCAACACCACCCATTTGGATGGAAATCATGGGACTATACAAGAAATACTCCCTCATATTGAGCTTAATACTATGGCACTTCCCTAAAAAAATTATGGTGCCTCCATTTGCAATCATTACTTGAAACTCTGGTGTTCGAAATACAATGCAATTGAGAGTTCTTGCTAATTTATAATTGATGAAGTTATGGGTACTACCAGAATCAATCAACATTGTTACCTTTTTATTTTTGATATATCATTCTATCTTGAGGGTTTGGGGAGTATTGTTTTTGGCCAATGCATGACAAGATATCATTGGACTAGTCTCTTCTATATATAGATCTTGTGATGGTTCCAATTCTTGATCTTCTTCCTCTCCATAGTATATATAGAATAATTTCTTCTCATGACATTTATTCCCCTTACTATACTTGTCACAATTGAAACATAGTCTCTTTGTTATCATTTCATCCATTTGTTGAGGTGTCAAACTTGTCGGTTGAGTGATTTTAGGAGAGGGAATATGGTTCTCTATATAGTTGTTAGTGCCCACCCTTGTAATAGATATGTTTTTGTCTTCCACTTTCTTTTCCATATCGAAAACATGCTCTAGGGATTTAGGTTCAAAGAGATGCACCTCTTGCTAAATGTTCTCCTTTAAAGTGCCCAAAAAGAGGTCTAATAAGTTATCCTATGGAATGTTCTTTACCCTGAGACTGAGCTTTTGGATTATTTGAATGTGCTCTATAATTGGACCTTTTGATTAATATTTATCAATTGAATAAAAAATGCATTGACATTAATATCCCAATAATGTTCTATCAATTATTCCATAAAAATGGACCAAGAGATAATAGAATCCTTTTTTCTTTCACAAAGTCGTTGATACCAAACAAAATGATCATTTTCTAAATACAAGTATGCAATAGTTACCTTTTGTAAGATTGGCACTTGGTGTAGATCAAAGAATTGGTCCTATGGATTATCCATGTTATAGGATCTTTACCATCAAACATCCTCATATCTATCTTGGGAACTAAGTAGTTCCTTATTGTCAAGTTGAACCCTTGATAATGTGGATTTGGAGGTGATGAATAATCGTGATTTTGGGGATCAATATTTTATTCCTCCACATTTATATGATTTCCTTATGTCTTGATATTTCCTTGAGAGAATCTCTCATATAGGGTAAGTAAGAAGTTTTTCAATTCTTCCATATTTTATCCATTTTCTTTTCCATCTTCTTTTCCATTTGCTCCATTTGTACCCTATTTTAATTTATCTTCTTGTCCAAATTTCCCATTTGGTGAAAATATCTTCTCTTTCTTCTTCAATCATGGTTGAGCTCTTCTCTTTGATATATGTGTGGGGTCCAACAATAGTGCTCATTCCAATATCTTAGGGCACTAACTAAGAAGGCTCAACCATGCCTTTAGTCATACTACATGACTACCCAGGTACTAGAGAGTGGTCTCCCCGAGTGTTGTTCTTAGTGGACTATAGAAACAATACGTACATATACCTTATATAAGGTTGGTTTTAGGTATACCTATGGGACTTCCTATATACCCAAAGGTATGTGGAAGTGAGACATTGTCTATGGATATTGTCTAATGCATTACTACTCGAAGGGGTAACAACAAGGGTTACAAGGGTTTCCAACCAGGTGAAACAATGTCCTTCCAACCACGTGAAACCATGGGTATTTCCTGTGTGTATTCTTCCCCAACTGTAGTTTTACCTGCTTAATGATAGATCCTATTTTATTTAAAGATATTAGAACATGTCTCTAATTTATTTTTAAGGAAAAATCTCTTAAAATCACTAGAAAATAATTTGTGAAAAAAACCTAACTTACATAAGCAATATATCATAAAATATAATGAGTAAAAATATAAAATAAATTTCCACATATACTTCATTGTGTCAACTCAGGATTCTAAAAAATCCAGAGTCTAAAACTTCACTAAAAAAATTTACAACGAAAATGCCAAGATAATTGATTTCAGGATTAGTCACAAACCTTGTCGTCCATGGACTATGTTAGCACTCTGTAATTTGCCCAAGGCTGTGGAGGCAGTCACAGAGGCAACATCAAAACCGCTTCGAGTCAGGGATCTAGCCCTCCAAGACTCAGAGAGGGATCTCTCTGTCAAATTTAGATTTGTTTGAAATAGGATATTAGGCTAGTTAATGGGTTCAGAGTTTGGATTTTAAATGGTTGGTTTGGGACTACAAGGAGGGCCATTGGGCGAATGGGGTCTGTGCTTACATATATGATTAACTCTCAGATCTAGACAAATCTCCTACACAGGAAAAGGTAGTGGAAATGTTGGATTGAAATAAGTTTTAATGGTGTGAAATGAGGAAGAAATAGGGGAGGAAAAAAGCCAGGAAAAGGAGCAGTTAAGAATTCCTAAACTAAACTTTTAGAAGAGAAACATAAAGATTATCAAGAACCAGAAGCAGAGTATTTTCTCCAATAAATT
>SNQJ01S0132619.1:33391-72211 GCA_010110895.2 Picea sitchensis | reverse complement strand
GAAATACACCCAGAGTGAAAAAATTTCCAATCACCAGATGATACTATGAATTATAGGGTTATAACAGACTATATCTCTAAAAGTATAGTGAAAAATAATTTGAATTGCTTACCACCTATACTATGACATTTCTTCTAAGTCTCCACAACATTTCACTATCTTAAACTTCCCAGAAAAAAGATATAGGTAAAATTCCAAGATGGCTCGTTTAGAATTGATTTCAGGATGAGTCACAAACCCTATCTTCCATAGGCTATAGATACAAGTATAACGAACCATAAAAAAAAAATTAATAGATGTATTATGATATGTCTCCTAAGTAACCACCAAATTTTATTGTCTGAATCATCCCATAAACCAATTTATAGTGAAAATTTCAATATGACTCACTCGAAGCATCAAAACCCTAATATCGATGCTTTAATACTAAATGTTATGAACCAAGTGCCTTAAAAATGATAAAAAATCAATGAATGCAATCCACTTCGAGGGGGAAACCTCCTTTTACAATATATCCAATTCACAAGACAATATATGATGATCCTAAGACTAGGTCTCCTTGGTATATATAGGAGACAAAGGGCACACTTATAATAAAAGGTTACACTGAAAGGT
This sequence comes from Picea sitchensis, assembly GCA_010110895.2. NCBI lineage: Eukaryota > Viridiplantae > Streptophyta > Pinopsida > Pinales > Pinaceae > Picea > Picea sitchensis. Next base: position 71,596 of record SNQJ01S0132619.1, on the reverse strand, counting down.
TCTAGCTGACCTATTAGTATAAAACTAGAAATATAATAACTCAATATCTAGGGCTTGATACGAGGTTTTATGCTTAACATGGGGCTTTGTCTAGGGCTTAAAATGGACCAATCGTGTGTTAATCCATGGATCAATGTAGCCATTAAGATTAAGGAGAATATGAGCTATCAGATCACTCTATGTCTAGGACATATCATGATCGTCAGATTACATAACTACAAATGCATACTAAAGAAACAAACTAAGAAACATACGTTTATCTAAAGACACATTAAACCAAGTCGATATTAACTAATTACTAAGTGTCTAAATATCCTAACATCCCCCCTTAAGAACAACTTGGGATAATATTGAAGGATTTACAAAGACGACACGATATGATAAGGAAGGAGGCATTAGAGCCTACCCCCCCTAATGAAAACTTCCTAAACTCTAACATAGATCAAAGTTTGGAAAAAAATTCTTCTGTAAGAGACTTTGTGAAAATGTCTGCAACTTGATCTTCTGTAGGGAAAAAAACACTTCAATAACTCGATCATGAATGAACTTTATGATGAAGTGCATGTTAGATCGATGTGTTTTGTGCACTGATGTTGAACTATATCTTTGGCAAGCATGATGACACTCTTATTGTGAAACACGCGAGTGGTTAGATGTTGTTGTTGGAATCCAAACTCTAAAAGGATTTGTTGAATCCACAATGCTTCTTAAATTGCATTAAAAACTGCTCATTACTCTAGTTCTACTGAAGAAAGAGAAATTGCATGTTGTTTCTTATAAGCCCAAGTGACAGGTTCAGAACCAAGGATTTGATACCATGTTCAACAAACAAGGTATTCCTACACAAGATGAACACCTTAAGTAAATACTCACACAACCCAATCAAATATCAACAAAATAAATTTTTTACATGGTTAAAACCCTTGAAGAGGGAAACAGTCCACATCCCCAGCCAATGTGGACACTTGAGGCAATATATTAAAGTAAAATCAAAATAATTTACAAGAGAGTTTCTCACAATCGATCATTAGAAATGACCCTCCATGATATTTAAATATATATTATGGACCAATTAGGTGCTAAGTCGTGGATCAATGTAGCCATTAAGATCAAAGAAAATATGAGCCATTGAATCACTCTATGTATAGAACATATCGTGACCATTGGATTACAAAAATGCAAATAATGCATACTAAAGAAACACGCCTTTACCTAAAGACAAATTAGACCAAGTTTATCTTAACTAAATCCTAAGCATCTAAATATCCTAACATAGGTTACCCATGTAATAAAAAGATGTCAAAGTTTTAACAAGGAAAAACGTCCAATCAAACTTATTACTTGCACAATATCTAAAAGGGAATCCCATCAAAAAAACACTCCAACTATTCTACTTAGTGATCATGTAAGTTGAGTGTCATGAAGCTAATTAGAATAAGAAAATCTCTGTATGAGTATAACCAAACAAAGAAATTATGCTTGTATAATAAAATGAAGTGGATTATTTTCTTAATTTGATATCTTTGAAAATAGATATGAAAACATGGAATCATGAAAATGGAGTACAACCATGTCATTGTAGGACATACAATGCAAGGTGAATTATAGAGTAGATCTATAAAAAAAAAATGTGATATACTCTGAGTTGTTAGGTGGTGATAAAGTTGAGAACTGGAAATTCTATACATAGGGAATGGAAATAGTATAATTGATACCTCATCGAACCCCTGAAAAGTTTAGGATTTGACCTAATTTGTGGAATTAGCTAGTTTGTAGGGATGAATCACAGTTGTCTAGTGGCAATGAAACCTGTCATTCAAAAAGTTGATTAGAATGATATTTAATAATTTAATTGTGAAACAATATATAAAAACAAAATAAGTTTTGATTACATTATATCAAAATGTTCCAACTATCTGGTCCTTCCTCAATGCCTATTATTACTAAAACAACAATCATAATTTGAAAATTTGTGCCTTTCATGTATTGACATGCATAAAAATAAAGACAAAGGGTATATTGTGTTTTCCTTAGACTAAAATATCTATTTTTGAAACAATGTAAAAAGGCCCTTATGCTAGACCTCTGTTGTTAGAACAACATTACTACTAATAGGTGGTTAGGGGAACTATTGGAAGTAGGGTTTGTGGTTAGCTAGGGAATTACTAAAAGTAGGGTTTAAGGTTGACAGGTGGCTAAGGGAACTACTAGAAGTAGATTTTGTGTCTATATAGGGAACTATAGGAAGTGGAAACAATATTTCTTCTCAATCTAGTCCACCTATACCCTAATCTCTCAACACTCTGCATTTTTACTCAATCATATACATGGGGATCCTAGTCTTGTATTATGTGTGTGTGTGTGTGTGTACATATACATACATATCTGGGGGTATTAATCTAGGAATTTTTCATGGTTTCAAATAGTGGATAAGGTTGAAAATGAAAGAAAACAAGAAAATCAACCAATAACTAAAGAATCTTCCCGCATTGTGTCGTGCAATTCTTCACCTAGCTGTGCCTCTTAGCTCGACAAGGTCATGGTTCATAATGCTTACCATTCTATATTGGAACTGGTTCATCATGCTTACTATTCTATATTGGAATGAATAATGTACCCTTAAATTTGTTGAGTGAAAGTCTCTCCTACTAGAAATCATTCACATAATTGATTATATGTAAAGTTGTAGATAGGAAGCTTGTGGAATTAGCAATCAATAGTTTAGAGTAGCATGCAGATTGGTGATTCGATTCAACAATCAATATTTTGAATCAAACATGTCACAAGCATAGGAATTCTACACATTAGTGTTTGAAAAGGGTATTAGGTAAAGTTCTTGGAGGACACAAGGTCAAGGCTTTAATTTTTATTTGAATAACTAATGCAATGGACCTTGGTGGCTTAATTGTGGGAATGTGATATTCAAAAGGCCACAATAAATTTTTATTTTTTATTTTCATTGAATATGGACACCAAAGGAATAAAGGAAAACTATTTTTGGATTAAAACCATGAACCTAAAAAAATAGGGAATAATATGGGACATATTCTTGTGAATAGTTTAAAGGGTACAAGGAAAAGGGTATATGTTAAAATATGGATGTTTTTTAGGATACATTTGATAAATTGAATCATTTTTTTCAAAATTATAATACAATATGTTTAAATAATGTTAAAAATTTGACACTTTTCAAAAACATCGAGGAAAAAATATAAATGCAGAGAAAATTTTGATGCCTAAAATGACAAAAGGGTTTAGTGTCAAACCATACATCAATTATAATTAACATTGTTTTTGGACATAAAATGTAGTAATAAGGTGAAATCATATAAATTTGAGATGAGGAACATGTTTGAGTATTGGTGGCATGGATCATTTTTGCCCTTAAACACCAACAAGGCAGTGAAGGGGTTGTCTTTAGGTGATTAGTGGGTCCAAGAGATAGTTGATTTAAGTAGTGCAATTTCACTAAAAATGGAGATGGGAGAGATAAGTCACAATTCCACACAAATCCAATAGATAACATGTAATATAGTAGAGTTGTTAACCTCTTATAACGAGCTATGAAGTGACTTAAATATATTTTTAAATTCCCTAGGGGTGTAGGTGAATATCAATCTAGTTGTTGTTGGACAAATCACTTCTTTTATATAAACTCAAATCACTCTTAGTGATTGTGTCATTCATAATATCAAGTTACATTTTCATTCTATTTTCAACCAATACTTAAAGATATATTTATGAATAAGCATTTATTTATATTTATTGGGCACCTAAATGTTTTCATTAGTTTGGAAAATGATACGATTTAACATAAGCAAATTGAGTGCTTATATTAGTTTAAATTTATAAAACATAGTGGTAAGTTACTTCAGTTGATTATGTGTATATGAACAAAGTTACATTTTTATTCTATTTTCAACCAATACGAAAAGATATATTTATGAATATGCATTTATTTATGTTTATTGGACAACTAAGTGTTTTCATTAGTTCGGAAAATGATATCATCTAACACAATAAAATTGAGTGCTTATATTAATTTAAATTTAGAAAACATAATGGTAAGTTACTCCAGTTGATTATGTGCATCATGAAGAAGGAAATACTATCAAGAAAGGAATCAATAGCACCAACGCATTTATCCAAGGTACTCTATATAAAATGATGAAAACATAAATCTTTTAATTTAGCAATCCTATCCATTCTTCCTAAAGTCTATCGTATTGCTCATAGATGGTGATATGCAAGATTATATTAGTAATATGTGTCATGCGTAATGCATCAATATTTGTCTTCAAAATAATGATTTCCAAATAGTCTATAGGAAACCTTGGCTTCCATATTTGAGGTCTTAGTTGTTGAAATAATGTGATCAGTAACATTGGAAACCTAAATTTTATATAATTTGATTAAAAAAGTAATTTTCAATTTTAAGTTTATGTCTCTTTCTTCATTATGTGAAAAAATAAATGTCTCTTAATATTGTGATAAATTGATTAAAAATGAAGATACACCAATGTGAGTCCTAATATAAAGGAAACATACAAATAATTAAAATAGAAAAACATAATAAAATTACTAAGTATAAAGATTTAGAATAGGAAAACATAATAAAATCACTAAGTATAAAGATTTTGTATTTAGTAGAGGCTACACATCAAATAATTGGTACTATTCATATTCATTAGGAAGTTTAGATTATGAAATTATTTTCTATTTTAATTGAGTGTTTGGATATTCAATGTTCAAATACTACAATAGAGGGGAATGGGGAATCATATGAAAATTAATCTAGGGGAGAAGGCTATTGGAAATTGAAAATGATAGTGTGCATGAATTGAAGGTGTGAATATGTATTTTTATTTTTATTGGGCACGTATGTGTTTTCATCAGTCTGGCAAATAAGATTATCTTATTCAATAATAAGATCTTTTACTAATTTAAATTCATAAAACAAAACTCAGTGGTAAGTGACTCTATCTGATTATGTGCTTCGCATCATGATGAAGAGGGAAACATTATCAATATAAAAACCAATGACACCAATGTATTTATCCAAGGTGTTCTATAGCAAAAAAGTGACACGATAAAGATTTTAATTAAGAAAGTCCTATCCATTCTTCATAAAGACCATTGTCTTTCTCATACATGGTATGAACGTCTATCTTACCCATATGTGCCATGAATAATACATTAATATTTGTATTCAAAAGTATCATGGGAAAATGGTCTATAATGGTCTATAAAATGGTGTATTCAAAAGTATCATGGGAAAATGGTCTATAATATATTTGTATTCAAAAGTATTTGGCTTCCAACTTTGATGTATTAGGTGTTTTAAGAACGTGATTGCCAACATTGAAAATCGATATTTTCAACAACTTGATTAAGAAAGTAATATTAAATTCTAAGCTTATTTCTATTTCTTTAATATGTGCAAAAACATATTAAAAACATTTGTCTCGATTCATTTATTTATTTATGCAAAAACATATTAAAATCATTTGTCTCTTCAAGTTGTGATAGATTTATTTATTAAAATTGAAGCTACTATACCAATGTGAGTCATGATACAAAATTAAAATACAAAGAATTGGGATAGGGAAACTCAGTAAATTCACAAAGATAATAGATGTTTCTATACTTAGAAAATGCTACTCATCAAATAGTCAACAATATTTATGAGGGGTTTATATAATGGAATTATTTTCTATTCTAGTTGAGTGTTTGGCTATTGAATTTTCAACTACTGCATTAATGAATGAGAATTATGTGAAAATTTATCCAGACACAAAACACAATTGGAATTGAAAATGATGATGTGTATGATTAAGGTGGAAAGAATAAATTAGGAAACTATTTAGGAAGGTTATTGGGATTTTGATTTTTTAGGATGGGATTTTTTTTTACAAGTAGGTATATTATATAAATATTATACAATTTGTATATTTTCAAGTAGTTGGATTGTATTTTTTAATGATAAAAGTAATGATATGAAGTATTTCCTCATCATATATATATGAATAATTTTAACATGGTGTTGTGAATCATGAATGATGGTGAAGTTCAATATATTTTTTATCCACTTTAACTCATACGTTTATTGAATTGGTGTGGAACATTGTTGTCTAGGAACATTCAAACTAACTTTTTTTTGGATGCTTAATATTAATTAGGAATGGATGAACGAGTAAATTAAAGGCAAGAAAAGAATATGAGGTTGATAAAGGAAAAGGGTTATATTTGGGTTCCACTAGGGTTGAGGTTCATGTGGATTACTTTTATGTAAATTTGGTACAATTAAGGGAACTTGTGATGGAAGGTGATGATCTCACATATGTAATTCCATATCCATTAATGAAGATATTGACAAATCTACAAGAAAAATTCATGGAATTCAAGAGTCAAGGGGAAAATTATAAGATTTATGGAATAGAAACCTATATCACAAGGTAGGTCTATCACAACCAGTGAAGAAAGAAAGTATTTAAAAAAATTGTTTTACATATCAAAATCATATAAGAAAACACCATTTTAATGAGATATAAGAGATTAGAACAATTTAATTAGGGAAAACTTTAGGGGATAAATTTTTCCCATGGGCTAATTTTCCATGGTTTTCCTCAAAAAAGATTCACCAAATTCCATTTTTTCTAAAAATGATTCACCCAATTTCTATATGATAAAATTATTTTACCTTAAAAATCACCAAAACATTATAGAGACTATATTAAATACTTAGAAATCTGAATATTTTTACAAAATTGTTGCCAAACATTTTAGAGTTTGCATATTAATGACTAATAAGATTCACCAAGATTTTTACATTTAAGATAAATTTCTATCCTTAAAATAATTCTTACATTTAATATCGTATTTTTCCTCTTCGCATAACTTTAACCCCCATAAAATTAACTAAAACCATCTTGGTAGTGATAGGATCTAAATTAATTATCTACTTTAATTATAAATGACCATTTGTCATTTAAATGGTTAAAAATGTTACAACACAATATCAAATCTTAACATTCACTCACAATATTGAGATTGTTTTGGTTTCACTAGGAATCTCATTTTACAAATTGTGAACACAAACCATTCAATAATGAGCATTGTACATCTACATCCATGTTGAATAAAGTATCCCCTTTCTCTTACATTTTTACAATTCCACTCATCCAATGTATTATTCATGTTGGACCTTTCACTAGTGATGGAAAATGCCCACAATTATGGTGACATTTTTAAAGAGAAATGACAAGATAACAAATTAATTTTCATATGTGTAGTCATATAATGAGTAATTATTCATATCATACTTTCACTATTATTTCAGACACTCACTATATACTATGTAACATTAAATGTTTTAGTGCCAATATAACCAATTTTCCATAATTACACTTAGTTAATGAGTTCCTAACTTTTGAAATTTCATTGTATACTTTTATTCCTTGCCTAGGGATAACTAAGGAGATTATGTCTCGAGGCCCATAGGTCCTAGACATGGAGTACTGAGAGCCATATTGACTTGAGCCTGGCCCTATAGGGACCATATTTCTTCTTCAGCGCCTCCGTTTTGTCGGTAGCAACAACATCCATCCCAACGATCTGGTCCTTCAGCAGCAATGGGTCTTGCTCCATGAGGTAATGAATCCAGGTATCATGGTATGTGTCACTCTGATTCTCAAAACATTTGAATATGTGCATTTAATTATTTTTCCTTCATGACATGTGCTTGGACTTTATGATTTTCCACTTGTCCACACCTGGGGGGAATGACAGGATTCTCTAGCAAGTTGGTTCCCTTAGGATTTGAGTTGCAACTGGGTGGGTTCATGAAAGGTCATCGTCCATTCCCACCATACTTATCACTTTTCATCATTTTCCCTCTCATCCATCCCCCACATTGGTTCGAGTATCACTTTTCATCATTTTCCTCTCATCCATCCCCCACATTGGTTCGAGAATTGGGTTCGCCAAGCTTTGGGGCAAAGGGTTATACCTTCTTGCCTTGTGGGGAAGAAGAAAAGGCCCAGAGAGGGTAAAAGTAGCTGGAAAAAAAAAAAAAAAAAAAAACCTTCAGAGCTTCAGCAATCTGTGATCCCCGAAAGTTAGAAAGCAGTAAAAGGCTTTTCGGTAAGAAACAAGAGGGACCCTATAAAATAATAAAATCAAGACCTAGTTGGAGGATAGGGTCTCATCACAAGCCAACTCATTACGTCCATGTAAGCACAGTAGCGTATGTGACACTACCATTTATCTTGTCACACGCCAAGGTAGTGGCTCTTGGTGGCATAGCCAAGAGAAAGGGGTCTCACCAGCCACCTTTCTAATATTCAGAAATGCTTGTGGGTAACACTTGTCACCATTGGTCATCACACCAAGGCAGTGTTTTCCAACTATTCTCTTGAAAGAAAAGAAATAAGATAAAAGGTATAAAGGCATTGAATGGGCTTGGAAACATTTGCATCCATGACAAGGCACAACTCACCCTCTTCTCGTAGAGGCATCCACAAGTAACCCATACATTTCGTCATCACTACACCATTGCTCAAACATCCCCATACCACCTCATCCACTTACATGACCCAAATTGGTCTTCACCGGAAACATCCCACATCCAATGACTATCATCCCAATATGACCTCTCCCCGAACCTTCAAACCTGGCTTGTAGAATAGCATAATGTCTTTGAGCACTTGTCTGGGAAAATGGGTTTTATGCACATGTTTAGATAACTTGATTATTAGACATGATTGACATTGCTATGATCTCCATGACTTATGAACCCATGGAGGGTGTACTTGTTGTTGTTGCAGGTCCACACCCAATGGACAGGTACACATGGGGAGATGATTAGTTCGGACCTCCATAGGGATAAAATACCACCAGATGGATGCTGAGACCCCAACGAGGGGTAGAGACATACCAGAGGCTTGCACCGGAGAGAGAAGAGGATGTTCCACCAGAGACAACCTAGCATGCCTGGACCTAGGGGGGTCTTGCCATCCCACTATGATGTTGGCCTTGGAAGGCCCATGACGTCACCCAACATTTGATGGACATGATGGAGATAGTTGTGTGCCAAGTGGCATGTGTGGCTTGATCCAGAGGCCTTGGGAGGCCTAACGCTTTGCTCCTGGAGGCCAACGTTCCACCTGAGAGGCCCAACGTCACCCTAGAAGGGCATGAAATCACCTCTTTTTCTTGATTTAGGGTTTAATTTGTTAATTTTATGTAAAAAACTGGATATTACATGTAAACTGGTCATGTCGGCCTTTTTGACCTAATTTTGTAAATTAAAGGTCATTTTCACTGTATAAATAAGTGTTTTTTCCCTTGTATTTTTCATCATGTTTCACTCACACAAGTGAGGTATGAAATTTTCTCCCTACTTAGGGTTTATTGGCTGAAATTTGGTGCGCACTTCTTGGAGGAGGCTAAATCTTGGTGTTTTTGGCATTTTTCTTGGTGGAAAATCTTCAACTAGGCCTATTGCTATATTATTCTTGGTGAATGTAAGTAGATTTCTACAATTATTCTTTACTTTGAATGGTTATGGTACATTTACTTTTCATTTCTTCCAAGATGATGAAATTTCTAGCTTAAAACCCTAAGAGGTCAAAGCACATGTTATTGTTCTTGCCTTAACAACTTTTCACCTACTAGATTGTGCTAGAAACCGTACTTTCTTGAAGTATTATGCTAAGGGACCTACTATTGTAGCACCCTAACATCATTTTCTTCATCAATCCATCATTTAATTTATCCTTGAGCTAAAGAAGGAGGAAACCTGCTAGGGCTTAGGGTTACCTACTTCCTAGTGGCAATTTTCCTCCTGAGGTTTAGTGATTGAGGCCTTGGGTTACCAACACCTCAATCATTGATCTTCTTGTCTCTTGATATCACATTATCATTTGTTCCTTCAAGTTTGTTTCTACAAAGTGACTCAATTATCCCTAAAAGTCACTGATTTAGACCTTGAAATTGATTGATTGATAAAACGAACCATTAAATCCTTTACCTCAGGCAACCTACTAACCTTTCCTAACCATAGACTAGACTAATTTACTAACCTACCTTTTGCTGTTACAAAATTAATCTACAACCATTTATTACAACAATAAAATTACTTAAAAGCAATTGGAAAAGTTGATTCTTACATTGCCTAATAAGCTTCTAACAATTGCTAGTACATTGCTATGGTTTATTATCATTTTTGGTCATTGTGAAGCCTAATTTAAGGCATTGATTGTGAAGATTTTATCATATATACATAGTTTTTATAAAATTTTGTTTGCCTCATCTTGCATCAACTCATTGCTTTAATTGATTAGTCCAAGGTTTATGAAGTACTAACATCAAATTGTACTTGCAAAAGATATTTGTTTTCTTGTTTCTTTGTTCTGGGAAGGTACATATAAGTGTTAGAATATAATGGATGTGCTCGTTTAACCATAGACAATATCACTATTGTCACCCAACCATAGGCTGAAGCCACCCCCGAGCACCTTAACCTTGATAGAGAATTATTCCGGAAGCAAACCCTAGGATAGATAGCCAAACAAGATAGCGCACCTCTCTCTCCAAGGATAGCACACCAAACAAGAGTTGATCAGAGAGTCCAAACCAGAACCAAGAGATAGTCCAAGCCAAAACCAAAATCTGTTAGATGCAGCAACTACAACGATAGCTCTCCTCCAGACTTGTGCACAAACTAACCAACTTTAGTGCGCATAAGTGTTGCTTCTGTAGTTCTGAGAATCCCTGCCAGAATGAAGACTGACTTCCTATATTTATACTAAAACTGGAAAACTGCCTGGGCCGAATTCTCATTCGGGGTGCCTATTTACTTAGTATATGATATTTCCTTTAGCCGACTTCTTCTCTTGGAGGCTAATAACCTAATGCAAATTATCCTCTTTAGCCGACTTGTCTTCTAGGGTTATTAGCCAACTAATTAGGGTTTCTTCTTGCTTCCTGAAATATTCTATTCTCGTCAGGTTTACACATGGAGGTAAATACCTCCCGCAGCTACCACAATATCAACACTCCCTCCTAGCTAGGGAGGTATTGAAGGTAATGGTCTTGAGAACAAACATACCATTCACCTGGTAGCATCAACATAGTCGTCTAGACTATCTCATGATTAGATCATGAGCACCATCATCACTATTAGTGTCATCAGCTGCATCATCTCTCAGAACCATACTCCATTTGAGTAATCAGACATGATGCTCACTCTACAGAGTGACACAAGAGACATTCTTCTAATCTAGAAGAATAAATGTTTTGAACCATTTTCTATCTGGGAAATATCTTTCCATTGATCATCCATCTAGTTGATAATCATTTCCAACACTGTTGATAGTATTCAAGGTGATCAAAACAATGTCATTCAATATAACATAACTGCGTCTATCCATAGTAGTACACAACTACAATCCATTGGTATACTGCCACACCAAGTAGCACACAGATACTTGATCAGTCACAACGAGTGGAACACATCCACTACAGTAGTATACATCTATTGTCCAAAGACATATAGTCTCCATAAAAATCATATCATCAACCTGCACAGAAAACATTGTTATGATATATAAATTGAATCATCTGGGCCATTCTTCCACTTACATCTATGAGATTTGGAAGACCATCTTCCCTGAGAAACTAAAACATCAACGATGATCTATCTAGACTATTCTTTTAAAGCAAGGAAGAATAACTGTCCGGATTTCTAAGCCTGGACCATTCACCTATTTGGGCCATTCCTCCGACACTAAACAAAGTGAAACCTGGAGAGAATGAATCTTCCCTAGGGAATGCCTGTCCCTGATTTATGAACCTAGACCATTCGCCTATCTGGGCCATTCCTTTGGCACTAAACAAAGTGCAACCCAGAGAGAATGAATCTTCCCTAGGGAATGACTGTCTGGACCATTTCCTAAGGAAATGATTATCCTGCACCAACCTCTAAAACATACCATTATTCAAAACTGCTCACAATTGTGAGCTTTGAAAGAATGATTGTCCGGCGAGGCAAACCAGTCTTCTTGACCACTACTGAGAGTGATCGTTAAGAAGAGAGACTGTCCTATACCATTCCCTATGTTAACCACAAGGGGAATCGTTGTCTATGGTACATCAGAAATCCATCGAACCATTTTCATTACGAAAATGACCATTCGATCTGGACCATTTTCCGAATTGGAAAATGTCTGTCCGTCAGAAATCTCAAACCACTTTCCGAACTGGAAAGGAACTTCTCATCCTGCACCATTTTTCGAACTGAAAGATGATTGTCCATAAATGAATAACACATCATTCCTCCCTCCCAACATGGGAGTCATCTCTTCCTTTTTCAATAAGAAAGTCGTTTCCACGAGCTCCACCTTGAGGACACAAACTCTTTCATCTTGGACAGAGGCTTTACCAAAAATGTTTGCTTATCTGCTCATCTGTGGAGATATATATTGGAGAACTAATTCTCCTTTCTGGAATTCATCACAAAGAATGTAATTCTTGATCTCAATGTACTTCGGTCTTTCTGGAACACTGGTATCCTCTTAAAGGCTTCATATAGTGCCTCTGATCAATATAGTATATCATTGTTGTATTCATCTTTTGTTTCCTCCTAGCTCATAACATCGTGTCAAGGGTCAAACTGGAACGTATCCAAGTGGTACTTCTTCTACCATCATGAGGGTTTTTCATGGATTAGTAATCCATCATCTTGAGCTTCTGAGTAACCATTTTGATACAATATCTCTATTATAGAAGGTTTTTCACCATGCTTCTGTTGTGCATTGAAGGCTCTGTACCAAGTTGTTTGAATCCATACAAGATATTCTTCCATCTGCATATAAGGTTCGCTTTCTGGTATACCTCAAAGCCTTTGAGGTTGCTCTACATGTAAACTCCAACCCATGGATATTGCGAGACGATATACTGGCTCATGTAGAGGTATGTCTGGTTTACAAGAAATCATCATAGTCTTCTCCCTCCATCTGGGAGAACCTATGGATCTCGCAATGCTTTCATTCATAAGTCTTCCATACACTATTCTTCATCACAACTTTTAGTTCCTCTGCTTGATTACTTTTATTGAGTTCATATCAGCATGGTAATCTTGCAGTTCTTGATACAATGGTTGATTGTTTTGGATTTTCTTTCTTTCTTGGAATCTTCATGTTCTTCCTCATGTTTCTCTTTAGCTCTTGGGTCCATGGAGTTTTCTATATATTCCATGCTCTGAAGATTCCAACTTCTTCCTTTCATCATAGGATCATGTATGTGGATGGACAACCATGAATACTTTAAGGCTTATTTTCGAAGAAGGCTTATTCTAAAGTCAAATTGAACACATACTACTTTTCATGGCTGCTATCATGGATATATACTTAATCATCTTCAATGGATCATAGGATTAGCTCCCTCCTAATCCTTGCTTCATGTATGAATGCATGCTCTTCTTTTGGAATATATAATCGACTCCCTCCATCTAACAGAGTCCACGCTTTTGTCTGCATCCTTATTGTCTTCTGCAAAGTGTCACAAACCTTTTTTCAATTTCCTCTTGATTGCTGACTTCTTTCTGTCTTTACTTCTTCTAGGTTTCTTCAATATTGATTCTGATTTCGGCTTATCTTGCAGTTGTTACTTATGTAATATCTTCCACATGAATTGTTACCAGGGGTTGTCGATGTACTTCATCCTTTCATGTGGATTGCCTGACTTGTAGTCATTTTGATAGAAATCCTTATCTTGTTGTTCTTCCATAGGTATAGTTTCTCTTTGAAAATGTTGTCTTCTAAGAAATTCATATGCAAGATATGTACATAAGATATGGTATATACAAGAACTATGAAGAGTGGTGTTACCTTGTCTTAGAAGAAGAACTTTGTTTTGTCCTGCTTGGATTTCTTTGAGGGTTCCCTTTCTTCGGCAACTGATGCTTCGTGCGTTTCCTTCCTTTTCTTTAACTCGAGAAAATGATTCTTGTAGTGACCATACTTTCGACAACTGAAGCATTGTATTCTTGACATATCTTTCTCTCGATTTGGTTTCTTTCTAGAGCCAAACTTATTTTTATTCCTGAAATGCTTGAACTTTGTTGTGAAGGCTTGATCATCGTATTTCTTTTGAGGTTTTTGTTTTGCACTGATCCTTGATTATTCTTGTGCACAACAAGTCCAAAGTTCTTCAAATGTAGGATACTCCTTCCTTGTGTTCATGATTGCAACAAATGCATCCCATGTCTTGGGAAGACCATTGAGTACTATATTTAGTAGTTCCTTCTCTGAGATGATCTCTTCAATAGCTTGTAGTTGATCTCTTAACTGAGAGATTCTCACAAAGTATGATGTTATGTTGTCATCATCATTCATCTTCATGTCACAGAGCTCATTCTTTAGACTCATTACTTGTCCAATGTTTTTGACTGATAAGAGGTTTATTAGGGAATCATACATCTTCTTAGATGAGTCAAGATGGGAGATGTAGGGTATCAAGTGGTATTTTATAGATTCCACTATGATACTCATGGCATTGATGTCACTGTCTCTGAACTTCTACATAACTGCAACATTTTGCGGTTCCTTCTCTTTTCCTTCTTCAAACTCTGGTTCCACGATATTTCTTTTCACGATATCCAACACTTTATTCTTGGTAAGGATGAGGTCAATCCTTGTCTTCCACGTTAGAATCCCCATATAACGTTTTTTCTGACTTCATAGAGTAAGTCATGGTTTATTTGACTTGGTCAGCCCTAGATTTGACCAAAAAAATCAAACTTGACGTCTTGTCTTGCTGAGAGTACTAGGAGATGCGCTAGTCTAGGGCGCACTAGTCTATCTAGAAATTAGGTCAATCCCTTCACTTAAGGTGCCTCAACGAGAGGATTAGGGTTTCTTCAACTGCACCTTCTAGTAACCCTAGCGACAATGCTTTAGTAACTGATCCTGCTAGAAACCTTAGCGATGGTTCTTCAACGAGCTTAGTATCCTTATGGTTATGCTCCCTTCCAGTGGTTATACTGAATGAAGGAGGTGTGGGCCCATAACCTGTTAGAATATAATGGATGTGCTCGTTTAACCATAGACAATATCACTATTGTCACCCAACCATAGGCCGAAGCCACCCCCGAGCACCTTAACCTTGACAGATAATTATTCTAAAAGCAAACCCTAGGCTAGATAGCCAAACAATATAGTTCACCTCTCTCTCCAAGGATAATGCACCAAACAAGAGCTGATCAGAGATTCCAAACCATAACCAAGAGATAGTCCAAGCCAAAACCGAAATCTGCTAGCTGCAACGACAACTCTCCTTCATACTTGCGCACAAACTGGCCAACAGCACTGCGCACAAGTGTTTCTTCTGCAGTTCTGAGAATGCCTGCCAGAATGAAGACTGGCCTCCTGTATTTATACTAAAACTGGAAAACTGTCTGAGCCAACTTCTCATTCTGGATGCCTATTTACTTAGTATATGATATTTCCTTTAGTCGACTTCTCTTGGAGGCTAATAACCTAATACAAATTGTCCTCTTTAGCTGACTTGTCTTCTAGGGTTATTAGCCAACTAATTAGTGTTTCTTCTTGCTTCTTAGAATATTCTATTCTCGTCAGGTTTACACGTGGAGGTAAATACCTCCCGCAACTACCATAATATCAACACTAAGCACATCATTTCTTCATTGATTAAAACCTTGGGAATTTCTGATCAATGTGAATTGTGAGAGGAGATGCCTTTATTTGACACTTTAACCTTTGCCTTCTCAAAGCCCCAGGTCACTGGGAATGTCTCCCCTGGGTTATCATCCCTAAATAGAAAGAGGTTTCTTATTAAGGTGGCATTGATAGGATAACCTCATGTTATGCCAATTTGCCTCCCTTAGCCTTTCCCTTTGGGACAACTAAAAATTGCGCAATAACATCTTGGCACCATTATCGGGGAACACCGAGTCAATTATCCTCAAAGACGACACTTTTCAGTAAGTCTTTCCTCAAAAGCCTTTAATTTTCAAAAGATTACCTGGAGACTCCACTAAGGGTGATCCCCTCATCCCTTTGATAATTTCAAGAAAATTATCTGGCGACTTCACAAATTACGACCCATAGAAGATGTCAATACACAGTCTCTTATGCTCCTGTAATTCCTATTGCCCCTATATATCCTCCTAAATGGTCTCACAAAGAAATCTTTGGCCCTTTGGACTTAGCTAACACCCAAGGACGATTACATGATCTCCCCAAAGGGGTTGACTCCTGGATACCTAGATTCTCGGGAGAGGTAGGATCCTATGGAAACTCACATTGGACTAAGTTTTATGAGGGGTATGAATTTCACCAATCAGGAGAAGAACACCCTGACACCTTTTTGAGGCTCTTTGAGAGCTCACTCATAGGGAGTGCTAAGATCTGGATTAACAAATATCCAAGTGGGATCTTCAAAACCTCTGAGGATCTGGAGTGAGATTTCAAGAATAGATGGTTTAAAAGGAAAGTATAGCTTCCTTCTACTCTCAGTACCTCAAAGTTTGCAAAGGAACCAATGAGAACATTATACTATATTTCAATGATAGGTTCAATATTCTCATTAGCAAACTCCAACCCAAATTTCACCCAAAAAAAACTATTCTCCAAAATTACCTAAACTCCTTAGAAGGAACTTTGCAGTTCACCCTAAAGGATCGATTACCCACAATCCTGGAAGAAGCACAAGAGGTTTCTTGCCAAATTGAGGAAAACCTTAGTTTCAGTGATTCCATCCATCAGATTAATCTCTTGAACGATAATGACATCTAGGAACCAAAAGATGAGAGCCTAATAGAATTGAAGCATGACCTCACAGATATCCTCGAGGTAGAATATAGTGCTTCCCTAGAAAATGGAGCACATGTTTCACAAATATGGAAGATGCTTCCTTATTCTCTCAACAAAATGAGCCTCCTGAGAATGTGGAACCCACTCAAGACATATTTGGAAACCCTAAGGCTGAAAATGTTGAATTCTCCTTGCCAAAAATTTATGAGGATGACAATCTTGAAGAAGAATCCCCTTTTGTCTACCAAGTAGGGAGCATGGGAACGAAATATGGGGAACCTGCACCTTTTTATGTTACCCTCCAAGTCAATGACTTCTTCCTCCATGATTGTGTGTTTGACATGGACACTCCTAGTAATATTATAACCGAAAGGGTCATGCACCAACTAGGTCTAAGCATATCACAACCCAACACACAAGGAGGCTTTACACGAGGCATTATTAAGGACCTGAGTGTTGCTTTCCATGCATGCCCTGATGTTCCTTTTACTATTGACGTGTTAGTAATATATTCTCTAAGAAATTGGGGGATCATACTCCGTAGGGAACTTATAGAAAACTTGACCGGAAGTTTCCAAAACCACGGATCTGAAGCTATCATACCTCACCTTGAAGGAGGATTCTTTACCCTTCACAAAGAACCTATCACGGGATGCCTTATTGAGACCCTTGATGAACCTGATGATCATCTCCTTTTTGTTAACAATGGGATTGAAAATTGGTTCGTCCAAGGGGCAAGTTCAAAAGATAAACCTGTCGAGACACCTGAAGGAATGTGGACTTTAGAATTTGATGGAGCTCATTTGAGTTATGGCTCAGGTGTAGGTATTTGTTACACATTATTTTCGTCATCCCTATGACCGTTAATGATGTAAACCTATATGTTTCTTTCAGAAGGGTCAGTGGCCTGAATTCCTGAAGAATGAAGGGAGAAGAACTTTCCCTGAGAGAAGAAGTTGTATTTTCCTTTGTAAAAACCCTATTAAAAAGGATTTCCACAGGCTTCTCTATACATAGGGTGCAGAAATTCCTAATTTCCGCAGGTTTCACTATAGCTAGGCTACAGAGTTTCCACAAGTTTCTCTATAGCTAGGGTGCAGCGGCCTTCGTATGTGGGAAAAATGAGCATTTTCTCAATGCTTCTAAAAGGAGAAGCTTCTATAGTGAGGTGGCTTCCGAACGGTTTCGATCTTACTCGCTTTCATGATTTAGTGGGATCATCCTAACCTCCTCACCTTATCCTCTTCAGCTTATAAAAGGAGAGGAGCTCTCATGGAGAAAGTTAGATTGGAAATTTGGCTTCGAATTGTTGTCTTCGTTAGAGTGGCTTTGAGATTTTATTTGTCAAGATAGATTGTGAGTAGTTATCAGATCCATGGTCTCAGAATCCTTGGAGCAAGAAGTGT
Organism: Picea sitchensis; assembly: GCA_010110895.2. Classification (NCBI taxonomy): domain Eukaryota; kingdom Viridiplantae; phylum Streptophyta; class Pinopsida; order Pinales; family Pinaceae; genus Picea; species Picea sitchensis. Next base: position 53,355 of record SNQJ01S0132619.1, on the reverse strand, counting down.
GTGGGAAGCAAGGAACTGTTGGAAGGAACCTAACAACATCAAGGCACCTGGTTGTATATTTATTCCACATTATATAATACAATAGCATGTTTCTTTCTCATAAAATCATTAGCATTTTATTACATGACTCCTTGATCACATGTTTAGGTTTTCATTGAATCTACTATTGTTTCTTTCACTTTGGTTGGTTTGTGTCATTGTAGATTTGATCTCACAAGAGCATTGAAGCGAAGAAGGGACAAAAAAGATATAAGGAAGCGATATCTAAAGGTATGTCATCCATTCCTTATTTGGTAGTAAATTCAATGATTGCAACTTAGGGAAAGCGTCATGTCCTGTCTTGTTTTGTTCTAGATCTAGGTGGATCTAGGGGGATTGATTTGTGTCTACACTTAACAATTAGCCCGATAACAAAATTGGAGACTCCACTGGGGAACATATTGTTTTCCTATTTTTTCTTGCTTTCTTGCTTTGATTGCTTGGTTTTTGTTTTCTGAGTCACTAGGAGATCCATCTTGACTCTCTGATTGTTAAACTTCACTGGAAAACCTTCTTAATTTTTAATTTTTTCCATTTTTGTTTGATTTCCGCACCCTGCTTTGAGGGACAGTGCGACAATTTAGGATTTACGCACCCTACTTGTTTATACCAGTGTGGAAACTCCGCATCCTACCCATTTCTATCTTGCGGCGATCAAGGATTTTTGCACTGTGTTAGTCTGACAGCCTGCGACGATTGTGATTTTTTTTATTTTTGATGGTTTTTCCTTACCCAGATCTTGGATTTGGTCTTGGGGTGAATTGTTGGATTTGATTATGATATGTTTACAGTCTGCTTGAAATTTTTTGAGCTTCTTTAGCCATCTTTGCTTTGTTTTCTTTTGAAATATTTGGTCTCTTTCTTTGAGTGTCTTTCAGTTACAAAGCATTGTTTTTTTCTTTAGAATTGTTTGGTGAAAGAATTTATTTTTCTTTTATTGAATATTTCGTGTTAAAAGAGAAAATTGTTTGGGTTTCTTTGTTTCATATCTATTTGCTATTGATTTTAGCTATCTTTGAAAAAAAGTTTTAATTTCTTTCTTTATATTATATTGGGGGCATATTTGCATTTGAAGTAGAGAAATTGCATGATTTTTGGCTTTTTTGGTCTTGAATTCTGAAAAAAAATTCCCCCTCATGGCTGGGGTGGGACCAAAAATCGTGTATTGGTGTACAGTCTCTTTGTCTCATTTATTGAAAATCTTGATATTGATGAGTTTAGTAAATTTTGGGACATTGTGCATCTGGGAATGATAATTTTTTTTTCCTTCTCGTAGCATAGCTTTCATCGAAATGAAAAGATTGCGTCTTCGTATCTTTGCATAATTTTCGAGTCGGTCAAAACACCATATTGTCCACTCCATCTTCCTTTTGAGTAACAACACCCTTTAAATAAAGAGCTTATAAAAATTGCTTAGACATTTTATATTTTCTGCTAACAAACCTACATTAGATTAGTTGTAGGTATTTGGACTAGGTGTGAAAGATAACTTTCCAAAGCTGCAAACAAACATAGAATATTTTGATAGGGAGAGTTTAAATCCACTTGCTAAATTTTGTCTTGGGAAGCCCTTCTCACACAAGGGTCAAACTTGAGGTCGCATTGAGACTGGCAGAGTTACTCACCTTGCTTTGTTGGTCTTGGTGTAGAGATTGTGTGTATTATGGGGGTCCCTTGAAGGTATACCCACAATGATAAGTGGAAGCCTTTCAAGTTGATTTCAGGCTAGATACCTTGCCCTTACGCGTGAATCGGACTGTGGATTGTTTCCCCATGCATCATTGTAGTAGTTGGTAACCTTAGTGGCCTATCTCTTTAGGGTATTTACATGAGGTGAATGTGGAGGGGAAAGTCTTCACGGTACTTGGAATCGACGTTGGCCAAACTCACTTGGGCTCCTTGGAGGGTATACCCACAATTATGTGTGGGACCTTGCACCAAAGCGTAAGTCCATTAATCAGGTCGTCAATGTAACTTTTCTGCCTTCTCTATCTCAGCCCCTTCTTACATTGTTCCCGCGACATTGGATTTCATCACCAACTAGTGCGTTCATTGTGAGAAGGTTTTGGTTGTTTGTTTGCTTCCTAGATTTTTAGCGTGTGATGTTAATTTTCCCTAGCAGACTCTAGAGTGGATCTTTAATTGATGGCGTCAGTTCCTGAAATGACCAATGAAGGAACCCCTTCTCCAGGGGAACCTTCTGTTTTTCCTTCTTACGGAAACATTAGTCCTCCTCACATTACTACTTTGAGCCTTCTTGGCCTCACGATTGGATTGTCAGTGTGGTTGTTTTCCACTGAGGTAATCCCGAATGCAGCTAGTGCTTTGTTTGTAAGCGCTTCCCCCAAGAACATCAACCTCATGTTGACCCTTCACCTTCTTCACCAGTAATCTCTTCTTCACCTTCTCCACTTGCAAGGTCTTCTTCCATTTCATATTCTTCGCCGAGTGAAATCTCTAAAGCTAGTAACTTGGTGGATAAGAAGAAGAAGAAACGAAAGAATAAGAAGAATAAAAATAAACAAGGGTCCAAACTTCCAACCATTGTCGGACATGTTGGAAAGAAACCAGTTACTATTAATCATGTTGGGAGTGTTGATGATGTCAAGATCATCCAAACGACCCGTAAGCCCAAGTACCCTTGCAGGCTTTGTAAGGGTAGCCATCTTCTTAAGGATTTCCCTGGTCTATCCAAGTTTATAGAAGCATGGTCTACACAACCTCTCCAACCCATGTCGTCAACCTCTGAAAAACATGTTGATGACCTCCCGTCAACTAGTCAAGATACTGTTGGGAAGAAGAAAAGTAGAGTCAAGTTCCCATGTATGTTATGCAAAGGGAGTCATATAACTCACCTTTTCCCTCATATGGACGAAGACTCAAAATTACTGGAATACATGACTGTTTCACAACCCCAACTTCCAGATACTCATCGCAATCTTACTCTCGACCCACTTGTAGTTGATGGAATGATCGATCCGACCCTTTCATCGGTCAGTTCGGTTGATCATGTAGTCAATCTGGTCACGTCTTTAGTTGAACCCGTTGACAAAGTGGTTGATCCAATCCCATCCTCGGTCGATCCCACTCTCCCGTTAGAGAGTGAAACCCAATCGGTCGATCCCTTTCCACCCGTCAACCCCATTCTCCCCTTGGAGAATGAAACCCAAGTGGTCGATCTGATCTCGTCATCAGTCGATCCTACTCTCCCGCTAGAGAGTAAATCTGATACTTCCCACATTTTTCTCATTGATACAGAATCTACCGTGTTGAGGGGCATTCCTCCTTCTCCCGTGGAACCCCCTCCAAGTAATGAGGCTATCCTTTTTAATTGGGGTGTGCTAACTAGACCTCGTCTTCCCTCTCACATTCCTTTCAAGATTAAAGTACAAGTTTGTGGTAGGTACGTTCCTCAGACGTTGATAGACGAAGGTTCATCCATTAGTATTTTGTCCTCTCTTGCTTGGCAAGATTTGGGTTATCCTTAGCTTGTGTCGGTTACCCAAAATATTTTTTCTTTTAACAGAAGAACCAGAAACCCTTTAGGGATCCTTCCTTAGTTTCTAGTAACTTTGGGAGGGAAAACTGTCTTTGTTGATGTCATGGTAGTCCAAGACCCCTTGGATTTCGATTTACTCCTTGGGAGAGATTATTTCTATGCCATGAAAGATATTGTGTCGACTCTTTTTCGTGTGATATCTTTCCCTCACGATGGAAGAATTGTGACTATTGATCAACTTTCATTTGTTGGCCCTGACTTGACCATCCACTCAATGAACTCCCTGAACAGTTCATATATGCAGTCAGTATCACCCCCACCACAAGTCAATTATGTGGTGTTATCGCCCATGCCTTCAACTTCCGACGCATATGAGCCTCTCACTGTCAGCTCAATCTCTTATGACTTGGATCTGGTAGTTGACATGGTGATCTCTTTGGTAGGGCTATTGGAGCCTTCTCTCCTTACCCCTATCGTGGCCCTCGACATGTGTTCCTTCCAGAGTGTGTTTCTTCCATCAAGTGAAGATCTCTTGGAGGCCATGACCGAGTTTTGTCCCTTGACATGGCGTCCTTCCAGAGAATCATCCTCTTGGAAGTCATGATCAAGAAAAGAGTCTGATGAGCATGGTTTTTTGATTTCAAGCTCATTAAAAAATGAAACCAGCTTTAAGCATAGTTTTATTATTTCAAACTCGTTAAAAAATGAAACCAATTATGAGGATAGTTTTCACGTCTCTATAGAAACCTCATTAAAAAATGAAACAGATCTTACGAGGATAGTTCTTGTTTCTGTGTCAAGCTCATTAAAAAACGAAACAAAGGTCTAGGGATTGGACCTGGATTCTTGAGCATAGTTTTCTGATTTCAAGCTCGTTAAAAAATGAAACAAGTTATGAGGATATTTTTCACATCTCTGTAGCAACCTCATTAAAAAAAGAAACAGATCTTACGAGCATAGTTCTTGTTTCTGTGTCAAGCTTGTTAAAAAATGAAACAAAGGTCTAGGGATTGGACTTGTATTCTCCAGCATAGATTTTCTTCTCTATGGCAAGCTCGTTAAAAAAATGAAATAGATTCCCCCCTCTGTTTGAGTCAAGTCCTTCGTCTAGTATTTGAAGCTTCATTTCCTCTGCCTTTGTGGTTGGACGAACCAAATCTTGGGGGGAAATACTTCCAGCCTCTAGACTTCATGCTAAAGTTGAGCTGCTAGCTTCTTAAGCTGGGGGCTGAGTACCAACCATGCGAATTCGTGAACAATGTGTTGGGAAGACACAAGCATAGTTTTTTATGGTTCAAGCTTGTGTAAAAATGAAACCACCTACCTCAAGCATAGTTTCCTCTAGTTCGATCTTGTGTAAACATGAAACCAGGTCCAAGCATAGTTTTTTTTAGTTTGTAAGCTTGTGTAAAAATAAAATCTATCCCAAGCAGAGTTTTGTTTTGTTTTAAGCTTGCGTAAAAATGAAAACAATCCCGAGCTTAGTCTTTGTTCTTTCTTGTGCTCGTAAATACCTGAGAATGTAACCGAGAAAACGTTTATCACTTTTTCGAACTCGTAAAGGTTATACAAAAAAGGAACCCCCTGGAGTTCCCTTTAAGCTCTTTTTAGACTCTCTAAACATGAAAAGATTGCTGAGCGATCTTGTTATTTTCATGCTCGTTAAATTATTTGAAGAAAACGCTTGTTGAGCGGTAGTTTATCTCTTTTTCGGTCTCATCAGACTACTTTACGAAAAAGGAACTGAGAGATTTCTCTTTAAGTGTTTTTCAGACTCTGTAAACATGAAAAACCCCTGAGTTTTCTCTCTTTGGACTCATAAAACAAACATCGGAAGGCCCATATGGGACCGAACCACTCCTTCCTAGGGTTCGTTAAACATACTCTGAAGGATGAGCTTAAAGTTCAAGCATATGTTATCCTCCTCAAGATTGTGTAAAAATAAAGAGGTACTCGCCAGAAATGGTGAGGGGAAATCGGGAAAGAAATGTATCTAAACCTGTATTCTATGGAAGGTCACCTTTGAACATGACACCCTTTCACTCGCTTTGTGTCTAGGTTGGAAAATCTGATTTTCTCTTGATCATACTCCTTTATAAGATTACCCTTATGGTCTGTGATCCCTGTTGTTGAGTTAGTTTTTCCAAGACAGTTGTCGTGTCGTCAATATGTTCAAAGAGAAGTTCAACCTGGAAAGACTTATATTGCGTCAGCCATTTCTTCAGTCCTTAAGCCTTCTATTTCTTCGGCTATCCCTGAGTCAGTCCTGAATTATTTGTTACTCTGATCTACTTCAAATATTGTTACCTGTTTCATGTCATTGATGGGGGATACACTAAGGCCCTCCAGTGACGAGTCTTTTCCTATCGACTTAAAATCATTATCCAGGAATTAGACTTAGAAACTAATTGGTACCTTGGAGCTTGCATGCCTCAATGGAAGGTTTCCTTGCTTTCGACAATGGGTTTTCATTATTGACCCCTGATCGGGAGACTTCGTCGAGTGTTCGACTTTAGCTCATTAATTCACATTCGTTGGATTGTACTAGAGTACCTTGGGAGTCATTGACATTAATGGTGATTTCCCTCGCATTTGTTAATGGTATACACTAATGATGGGTAATCAAATGGTTTCTACCATGTTTGACTTCAACGCATGTATTCGCATGGTTAGATTCGTACTATAGAGTGGAGGAGATGAAGACCCTGAATATTTTCTGACAGATTCAGGTTGTGTTGGAGTATATTCAGTGTACTGTTATATAGATCCACATTGTATGTCTCGTGGCTATGTTCAAATTTGAATATTTAACGCATAGATCTAGGGTGTGTTTTTGGTGGTTGTGTTTATATTTGAGTCATATTGGCATGGATCCAAAATGTATGTTTGGTGGCCATGACCCATCTTACATGACATGGATATTTGCATGTCGACATTTATGCTTTGATTCATTTGTATTCTGAGTATGGGAATTCCTACCTCAGTGATGATATATTATTGTACTGTATTTCCTTGTTTGTTGGCAGGTTTCCGACCGATGTGTTCCTTGTTCCCTACACACACTCGACAAAGTATTTCATCTATCACTCTGTTCTAACTTCGTACTTTGGGGGGCTCTCTCTTACACATTATTTTCGTCATCCCTATGACCGTTAATGATGTAAACCTATATGTTGCCTTCAGAGGGATCAGTGGCCTGAATTCCAAAAGAAAGAAGGGAGAAGAACTTTCCATGAGAGAAGAAGTTGTATTTTCCTTTGTAAAAACCCTATTAAAAAGGATTTCCACAGGCTAATCTATACATAGGGTGCATAAATGCCTGATTTCTGCAAGTTGCACTATAGCTAGGTTGTAGAGTTTCCACAGGTTTCTCTATAGCTAGGGTGCGACGGCCTTTGTACGTGGGAAAAATGAGCATTTTCTCGATGCTTCTAGAAGGAGAAGCTTCTATAGTGAGGTGGCTTCCGAACGGTTTGGATCTTACTCACTTTCATGATTTAGTGGGATCATCCTAACCTCATCACCTTATCCTCTTTAGCTTATAAAAGGAGAGGAGCTCTCATGGAGAAAGTTAGATTGGAAATTTGTCTTGGAATTGTTGGCTTGGTTAGAGTGGATTTGAGCTTTACTTTGTCAAGATAGATTGTGAGTAGCTATGAGATCCATGGTCTTAGAATCCTTGGAGCAAGAAGTGTGTGGGAAGCAAGGAACTGTTGGAAGGAACCTGACAACATCAAGGCACTTGGTTGTATCTTTCTTCCACACTATATAATGTAGTGGCACGTTTCTTTCTCATAAAATCATTAACATTTTATTACATGACTCCTTGATCACATGTTTAGGTTTTCATTGAATCTACTAGTGTTGCTTTCACTTTGGTTGGTTTGTGTCATTGCAGATTTGATCTCACAAGAGCACTGGATCGAAGCAAGGACAAAAAAGATATAAGGAAGTGATATCTAAAGGTATGTCATCCATTCCTTCTTTGGCAGTAAATTCAATGATTGCAACTTAGGGAAACCGTCATGTACTGTCTTGTTTTGTTCTAGATCTAGGTGGATCTAGGGGGATTGATTTGTGTCTGCACTTAACAACTAGCCCGATAACAGTATTGTCTTGACAACCCCATCCAAGAACACCTTCTATTATTCCTATAGACTTGAATATCACTGTACAAACAACGTTGTCGAATACGAGGCTTTGATCCTAGGTATTAACTTGGCAATCGACAAAGGTGCCACACACCTAAGAGTTATAGGAGACTCGGACTTGATAGTATCACAAGTGTTGCTATTGTTTCCAAGAATGAGAGATTAAAAAAGTACCGTGACTTTGCAAGATCCATTGCAAAATATTTTGAAATGGTGTCGATCAAAGAGGTTCCCCAAGAAGAAAACTATGTAGCAGATGCCTTGGATGTTTTCGCTTCCACTTTACAACCCTATGATGGTCCACTCCAAAACCTGTGAAAAATGGAAGTCTTGTTTCGACCATCGATCCCTGATAACCTGGAACATTGGAAAGTCTTTGAAGATGATGACCAAATCATTAGATATATGGATAATAATAGAGAATTCACCAATTCGCAAGTAAACTTCCTGGCTGATTCCATGAACCTAGATGTGGTTAACCTACAAAATAACACTTTTCCAAAAGGATGTGTGCCTTTAGAACACCTCTTTGACATACATGATGTTTACAAAGGAAATAAACCCAACAAACAAACAGGTGAATCCCTAGAGTTCAACATCGGCACAGAGATGGATCCAAGAATGGTCAAAATAGGGAAAGGGACTACTGAAAAGGAAAAGGTAGAGATACTAGACCTCCTAAGAGAATTCAAAGACACCTTTTCTTGGAATTATGATGAACTAAAGGATTATAGGGGTGATGTCATCCAACATGCTATACCTTTGACAAAAGGAGCCAAACCTTTCTGACAAAAGTTAAGACATATTAACCCAAAGTTGGAAAACTAGATACAAAAGGAACTCCAAAAGATGGTCGATGTTGGTATCATAGCTCCCATTAGATATTCTTCATGGATGTCAAATTTGGTAGTTGTCCGAAAGAAAAGTGGGCATATCCACTTGTGTGTAGATTTTTGAAACCTTAACCAACTATCCTTGAAAGACAACTACCCCCTCCCAAATATGGAACAATTTTTACAGAGGGTTACCGAAGCAAGGATGATGTCCATGTTGGATGGATTTTGTAGATACGACCAAGTATTACTCAAGAGAGAAGACCAACTGAAAGTGTCATTTACCACACCATGGGGAACATTTATGTACCTAAGAATGCCTTTCGGCCTTATGAATGTTGATGCCACCTTTCAGAGAGAAATGGAATTTTCTTTAGGGATATCATTCATAAAATCATAGACATCTACCATAATGATCTCACAGTCATATCAAAGGAGAGGAAAGACCACATATCACACCTTAGAATTTTTTTTGAGAGATGTAGGAAGTATGGTATTTCCTTGAACCCTAAGAAATCTATCTTCGTGATAGATAAATGGAAACTTTTGGGACACATAGCCTCGGAAAGGGGAATTTCTATAGATCCGGAAAGGATCCAATCTATCAAATATGTGCATCCCCCAGCTAGCAAGAAATCCCTACAATCATTTTTCAGAAAAATAAATTTCATTCAAAGATTTGTCCCAAACTTTACCGAAAGAATAAAACCCATGAGTGTGTTAATAAAAAAGGATGCAGTGTTCAAGTGGGATGATAATGCCATTAAATCCTTTGAATAAATAAAATATTCTATCTCCCAAGCCCCAGTCCTGATTAGCCCTGACTATTCACGAGATTTCATAATATTCTCTTTTTCCTCCCAAGACACCATTGCAAGTGTCTTGTTGTAGAAAAATGTTGATGACCTTGAACACTCCATTGTCTTCATGAGTAAAGTCCTTAGGGATCCAGAGTTGAACTATTTGATTACTGAGAAACAAGCTTACGCCTCAGTAAAATCCCTTAAGCACTTTAGAAAATACGTGGGTTACAATGAGATCAAGGCTTATGTCCCTTACCCGATAGTAAAGGATGTATTGTCGCAACAGGATTGTATGGGTACTAGAGGCAAGTGGGTCTCCAAGATCCAAGAGTATGACTTAGAGATAAAACCCACCAAGATTATAAAGGGACAAGGCTTAGTTTAAATGATAACTGAAAGAAACCAAGAGGCCATACAAATGGGAGAAAGAAAACAAATAAATGTGGTAGTCAGTGAGTTAGAACATGATGAATGGTATTACGATATAATATACTACCTTAAGAATTTATCGTGCGCGGATCACCTAGTAGACTACAAAAGAATGGATTTGAGACTTAAATCTATGAAATATTTTTTGACTGATAATGGCCTTGGTTGGAAAGACCTCGATGGATTTCTCCTTAGATGTGTGAATGAAGAAGAAGCTAATAAACTGTTGAAGGAATTACACTTCGGACATTGTGGTGGACATTTCGCAGCCCGTACCACCGCACACAAGATCCTAAGAGTTGGATACTATTGGACAACACTATTTGTTGATACTCACCAATATGTCTGATCATGTCATCCTTGCCAATATTTTACTGGTAAACCAAAACTCCCGGCACAGCCCTTGAAACCTGTGGTAGTAGAAGCTCCTTTTCAATAGTGGGGATTAGACTTTATTGGGGAATTTAAATACAATTCAAGCAATGGTTACCGATGGATTTTGAAATCCATAGACTATTTTACCATGTGGGTTGAGTCTATTCCCACAAAGAAATCCACTGAGGAGGTGGTCATGAAATTTTTGGAGGAAAGAATCATAACAAGATTTGGGGTCCCGTCCAAGATTACCACAGACAATTCCAAAGCCTTCAGTTCTCTTGCATTAGTAGAATTTTGTTTCAAGTATGGCATGGTTCTATCTCATTCCTCCAATTACTATCCACATGGCAACATATTGGCAGAATCGAGCAATAAGAACCTTATGAACATCATCAAGAAGGTTGTGGGAGAGAACAAGAGGTCTTGGGATAGAAAAATTAAATATGCCTTGTGGGCAGATCGAATAACAACAAAGACCTCAACAGGAAGGACCCCTTTTGAGCCAATGTATGGGTTAGAAGCCAAAATTCCTGTGAATCTCCAAATCCCTATCCTCCATTTTTCTCAGCAATACACCAATGATAGAGAAGCAATCCAAGGGAGAATTAACCAGTTAATAGAGTTGGATGAATCTAGAAGGATCACCCTAAGACAAATGCAAAGAAACCAGGAAAATATCAAGAACACCTTTGATCACAAGGCAAATGAGAGGGATTTCGCTGAGGGTGATCTAGTGTTGTTATGGGATAAGAGAAGGGAGAAAGATGGTATGCATAAGAATTTGGATGGGTTATGGACAGGACCCTACAAGGTCATGAGTCCCATAGGAACAAACTCTTTCAATCTAGGAACCATGGAAGGAGAGGCTATAAGTTACCAATGAACGTTATGCACATCAAGTGCTACTACCCGCCAGCGGCATGACATGTAAGTACAGGTAAGTAGGTAGGAATTTTCATTCATTGTATATACCATCTGCATTTCATGCTAGAGTAGTTGTATTTCCATTTGTATATATTCTTGCTTACTATCATTTTCTTATACCATATATGGGCCAGGGGTGATATCACCACCCCAGATGATTACTAATAATTTTGTTGAGATATAGAAGGTCACAGGTCATGCCAGATATGGTGAGGTTCTCATGCGCTCTACGGTTAGCACATGTCCCCAAGTTGGAGCGATATGTTATCCCCTATACTAGGGATAACTAACGAGATTATGTCTTGAGGCCCACAGGTCCTAGACATGGAGTACCGAGAGACATATTGACTTGAGCCTGGCTCTAGAGGACCCATCTTTCATCTTCAATGCCTCCGTCTTGTCAGCAGCAACAACATCCATCCCATCGATCTATCCCTTCAGCAACAGTGGTTCTTGCTCCATGAGGTAATGAGTTTAGGTATCATGGTATGTGTCACTATAATTCTCAAAACATTTGAATATCTGCATTTAATTATTTTTTCTTCATGATGTGTGCTTATACTTTATGCCTTTCCACTTGTCCACACCTAGGGGGAATGACAAGATTCTCTAGCAAGTTGGTTCCCTTAGGATTTGAGTTACCACTGAGTGGGTTCATGAAAGTTCATTGTCCATTCCCACTATACTTATCACTTTTCATCATTTTACCTCTCATCCATCCCCTACATTGGTTCGGGCATTGGGTTTGCCAAGCTAGCAAAGGGTTGTACCTTGCCTTGTGGGAAGAAGGGGCTAAAGGCCCAGAGGGTAAAAGTAGTTGGAAAAATATTAAATCCAAAAGAAAAAAACCTTTAGATGCTTTGCCCAAGGATCCCTGAGAAAGTAGTAAAAGGCTTCTCAACAAGAAATAGTGGGACCCATAAAATAATAAAATGAAGACCTAGTTGCAGGATAGGGGGTCTCATCATGAGCCAACCTATTAGGTCCATGGGCATGTAGAGGTATGACATTATCATTCAGTTGGTCACCATGCCAGGGTAGTGGCTCTTGGTGGCATAGCCAAGAGAAAGGGGGTCTCATTAGGAGCCAACCTTCTTGTCTTTGTGAAATGCTTGTGGGTAACACAGTCACCACTGGTCACCACGCCAGGGCAGTGTCCCCCATCTATTCTCTTGAAAGAAAAAGCAATAAGATAAAAAGGAAAAAGTCATTGAATGGGATTGGAAGCATTTGCATCCATGAAAAGGTGTGGCTCACCCTCTTCAGAGGAACCCACAAGTAAGCCATACATTTCCCTGTCATCACTACACCCATTTCTCAAACATCCCCATACCACCTAATCCACTTACATGACCTAAATTGGTCTTCACCTAGAAACATCCCACATCCAATGAGAATTATCCCAATAGGACCTCCTAAAACCCTCTCCAAACTTGGCTTATATAATAGCATAACGTCTTTGAGCACTTGTCCTGGAAAAGGGGTTTTATGCACATGTTTAGATAACTTGATTATTAAGTGTGATTGACATTGGTATGATCCTTGTGACTTATGAGCCCATGGAGGGTGTATTTGTTGTTGTTACAGGGCCACACCTGACAGACATGTACACATGGGGAGATGATTAGTTTGAACCTCGATAGGGATAAAAGCCCACCAGATGGATGTTGAGACCACAACCAGGGGCAAACACATACCAGAGGCTTGCACCAGAGAGAGAAGAGGATGTTCCACCAGAGAAAACCTAGCAGGCCTAGACCCAAGGGGGTCTTTCCCTCCCACTCCAGAGAAAATCTAGCGTGCCTAGACCCAAGGGGGTCTTTCCTTCACACCATGATGTTGGTCTTGGAAGGCCTTGCATGATGTCACCTTTGTGACTCTTGACGCCACCCAACATTTGATGGACACGATCGAGACAGTTGTGTGCCAAGTGGCACGCGTGGTTTGATCCAGGGTTTGGAGGCCCAATGTTTTGCTCCCCGAGGCCAATGTTTCCCGAGAGGCCCAACGCCACCCCAGAAGGATATGACGTCACCTCTTTTCTTCTGGATTTAGGGTTTAATTTGTCAATTTATGTAAAAAAACTGGATATTACATTTAAACGCTGCCTTCCGCTTCGTTCCACTTCGTATATTAAAGGTCATTTTCAATCGTGATAAATAAGGGTTTTGCCCTTGCATTTTCATCATCTTTCACTAATGAATGAGTGAATTCTGAAATTGCACCCCACTTAGGATATTTATTGGTTGAAATTTGGTACACTTCTTGAGAGGCCAAATCTGCGTGTTTTTGGCATTTTCTGGTGGAAAGTCTTCAACTAGGCCCATTGCTAGATTATTCTTGGTGAATGTAAGTAGATGATGTAGTTCCCCTACCTTTGCTGTGGTCACGACTCCCCACCGGATCATTCAATTGCACGAGCCGGAGTGTTTCTTCGATTCCCCTACCGAATCCCACAAACAATTCACAGTCCCTGAAACTCTTCTGCACAACTAAGCACTGCTAACGAAGCCCCACCCCTCCACTCCACCACGCTCTTCATGACCGCACACCTACAATAAAAGGTGCACGCGATTTCAAGGTCGTGGATTCTCATGAAAGGAGCCAACTCACTCCCCGGACTCTCGGAACTCTGAAAAGAGCTTAATGTTCCTTAGCTCTTCCTCGCCTCCGTCCATGTGACCATCCACCATGACCCGGGGCCCAACTCTCAAACGCATCAAGATTTTGCGTATCGAGAATTCAGATCATGAGGGTCGAAGAATTTTCACCCTCTGCTTCTCTCGATCCCCAAATACCAAAATTCTTCCTATAATCAACATTCCGTATCTCTCCTTGATCAACGGTTACATCTAATCGCAAATTCATGTCTTTGGTGAAGCGTTTCACAAATTTTCCTTGAATTTTCTCCTCCCGCGACATTCAATCTAAATGCTAATCTCTTCCACGGCCCCTCCCAATGGACGATTGGGATATGGATGATGGATGGATGGAAGGAAGGAATGGATGGATGGACGGATGGATGGACGGATGGATGGATGGATGGACGGAATGGATGGATGGATGGAGGAAATGGATGGAATGGATGATGGAAGGACGGATGGACGGATGGATGGACGGATGGAAGGAGGAAGGATGGAAGGACGGATGGATGGACGGATGGATGGAATGGAGGATGGATGGAATGGATGGACGGATGGATGGATGGACGGAAGGAGGAATGGAATGGACGGATGGAAGGAGGAAGGATGGATGGAAGGAATGGAATGGAATGGATGGATGGATGGAAGGAGGGATGGAATGGATGGAAAGGAATGGATGGAGGAATGGATGGATGGATGGAATGGAATGGAGGAAGGACGGAGGATGGATGGATGGACAAATGGATGGATGGATGGATGGATGGATGGATGGATGGATGGATGGAAGGAAGGAAGATGGATGGAGGATGGATGGAGGATGGATGGATGGACGGATGGATGGACGGAGGAAGTGGATGGATGGAAGGAGGTCTGCACCTGAGGTTCTCTCCTCCTTGAGTCTCCGATACCTGGTGTGGCCTCCTGCACGCTTCTCTCTCCCTGAAATCGCATTTGAGATTCAGATGTTACTCTCATACTGCCTTAACCTTAACATCTGTTGTGCACTTCTGTGCCTCTTAAAGAACCTGTATCACTTCATCAACTCACCGGACATAGAGAAATTCTATCTATCCCCAGATGAAAAACTTAACATACATCTACAACATCCCTTCATAAGCACAAATGACATTCATAAACACATCAACAGATATAGAAAGTTCACATGCAAGAAAAACTACTTTCTCTCTATTAAAATGAATTTTGATTACAATACAAAGGCTGGACTGTAGCATAGTCTCATCTCTCTCAAGCAAAAATATTCGATCTCCTATTCAACAACAATACTCCAACCCCTCATTTGGGCAAGCCATGCATCTACATCTACTACAGGTCCTCTTCCGGGTTCCCTCCACTACTCTGCTCACTTTCAAAGAAAACATAACCTACTTCCTAGTTCAAGCTATATATTCAAGACCGAGAGTGAAACTCCTGCATTCCCTTGTGATCATTCAAATTCGAAGGCTTGGCACTCTTTCACCTTACCGCTAAAATGGACTGTAGAAAACTAACTTTTAGATTCCTCTTTTTTTAATTTAGAAAGGTGCACTATGGCACTGGAAGGGTCCTTTCATATGTATGGAACTAAGCTGGTCCTTTCCATCGGCTTGCCATGATGCTCCCTGCATCATTAGATTTCTTCCCATTCATCTTTACTTTGAATGGTTATGGTACACGCCTTTGCATTTCTTCCAATATGATGAAATTGCTAGCTTAAAAAACTAGGAGGTCAAAGCACATGTTATTGTTCTTGCCTTAACAACTTTCACCTACTAGATTGTGCTAGAAACCCTAATTTCTTGAAGCATTGTGCTAAGGGCCCTACCATTGTACCACCCTAATATCATTTTCTTCAACAAGACGTCATTTACTTTATCCTTGAGCTAAATAAGGAGGAAACCGCTTAGGGGCCTAGGGTTACCTAACACTTCCTAGTGGCCATTTTCCCTTTAAGGTCTAGTGATTGAAGCCTTCAACTACCAACACCTCATAATCATTGATCTCTTGTCTCTAGTTCCCTCATTATCATTTGTTCCTTCAAGTTTTTATTTCCAAAGGGACCCATTGGTCTCTAAAAGTCACTGATTTAGACCTTGAATTTTATTGATTGATGAAACCAACCCTAAATCCTTAATTACCTCATGCAACCTACTAACCTTTCCTAACCCTAGACTTGGATACACTTAATTAACCTACTTGTTGTTGTTACAAAACTAAGTTACAAACATTTACATAACCAGTAGTGCACTTAAAGCATTGCAGCTGATTCTTGCATTGCCTAATGTTTTCCTGACAAGGTACATTGTTATGGTTGATTATCATTTTGTCATTGTGAAGACTAATTTAAGGCATTGATTGCGAAGATTTTATCATATATAGATTGTTGTTATAAAATTTTATTTGCTTCATCTTGCATCAACTCACTGCTTAATTGATTATTCCTGAGGTTTGGCAGTACTCAATCAAATTGTACTTGTAAAAGATTTTATTTTTCTTGTTGCTTTGTTCTGTGTACATCTAAGCATATCATTGTTTCATTGATTAAAAACCTTGGGACTTTCTGATCAAAGTGACATGTGAGAGAGATACCTATTTGACACTTCTTTCTTAACTGCTTTCCTTCTCAAACTCATTGAAGCCACCGGAACATCTCCCTCGGGCTATCATCCCTAAATAGAAAGAGATATCTTATTACAAGATATTGATAGGATAACCTCATGTTACACCAATTTTCCTCCCTTATCCTTTCCCTCCTGACAAGTACAAATTGTGCTATAACATATACTGATAAGTTATTGCAATATACCATGTCATTTAAAAATACCGATTAAAATATTGTTAACCACTTTGTCACACTTACACTCATTGAATGTGTTCTTCACAACAACCTGTTCACTTGATATTATGATAAGTGCTCACAACATACTTAATTTGATGTCACAAAATCCAAATGGCAAGACAACATTTTTTGTTTCAATTCCCAAACTTAGTAACATGTATTCTAAAGATTAACAAAAACATGACCTAATCTTATTTTGAACATTAAGAAAATAATTTTCATTTAAAAAAAAAATGTGTTTTTTTTTTTTTTTTTTTTTTTTTTTTTTTATGATTATTAACAAATTAAATACAATGTTAAAACTAACCCTTTATCATTTTATTTTTCTTATTTTCACAACCTTTCCCCTTCAAAAATTATCTACTCTAAAATAACATATGTCATTTAAAAGGTATATTTTTTTTTAACAAAGTCATTCATAATATCAAGGTTTTTTAAGTTTTACTAAGAAAGTCCCCCAAGGACAACGTGCCCATATATTAAGTTATTCCACAAAACCATGTCACATTCTTAAATACCTTTACATTTCATGTTAAAAAAAAATCTAAATTTATCCATAATATAAATAGTAATCATCTAATAACATCAAGGTAATAAAAATACACCTTGATAATTAACAATAATAATATCTTTAGTGACACTAATTCTAAACATCGTCTCATTTAAAATTATTAAGCAAATGAAAAGAATATGAGAAACTAATTTTTGCCTCATATGATTAAGTAATCACATGATTCCAAACACCACCTCATTTAAATTTGTGAAGCAAATGAGAAGAATATGAGAAACATTGCCATTTTATATTAAAAAATGTGAATAGACAATACCATATATGATTGATTTAATTGCTTGCACAGGATCAAAATTCTCAATAAGTGAGATTTGAGATTTATTTGGAGTAGTTAAAGAAATATCACTTATATGATTTATTTAGAAAAATTGCGAATACAAATAATAACAGTCAAACTTATTAAATTCCTCACACTCCATATCCCAACACAAATAAATTATTAAAATTCCATAGATTGTGAATATTCGTGAACCTTTTAGATCGTTGACTTGCTATTAACACTCTAGTCCTATACAAAATGCCACCATGAATAAAATTATCGAATGCCGCAATGATGGCTAACAAAATCATAGATGTAAGAAGAAAACTTAATTATGTCTCAAACAATGCAAGAAACTTTATTAAACATTCATATCTTTAATATATTTTAAAAGATTAAAAATTTCAAAATAACAATTTTTTATTAAACACAAATATTTTAATAATAAATTCACTTTTCAGCAATCCACAAACATCACAACAAAATCATAGATATAAGAAGAAAACTTAATTGTGTCTCAAACATTACAATCAAACATTACAAGAAACTTTATTTATTAAAAGATTAAAATTTCAAAATAACATTTTTTTATTTATTAAGTACAAATATTTTAATAATAAATTCACTTTTCAACAATCCACAAACATCATAAAATAAAATAAAATTGATGATCCACAAACATCACAACATGAAAAACAAATGATGACAACTCTTGTGGCTCTTTTTCCAAAATAAAGTTAGCTAACATATTCAATTCAACTACAAAAAATTAACTTTCCCTCCTATAAAAATTAACTTTCCCTCCCATATTATTGTGGCATATGATTAAATGACCGCATTGATACTTGCACAATCCTAACCCTCTTGCGACATGTTAAATGAACTCATCTATAACTCGCACAATACTACCTATCTTGCAAAGTGTTGGAAATGTAATCCATGAGGAATATAAAGCGAACTATCTTTGAGAGTCTAAGAGACGTCTTGGAATATGAATCTAAATGTCAACATCAATTATCAATGTATATAAACATGTATCATATTATTAATAAAATGTTAAATCTTGCAACATGTTAAATGAACCCATCTATAACTCACACAATACTACCTATCTTGCAAAGTGTTGGAAATGTAATCAGTGAGGAATATAAAGCGAACTATCTTCGAGAGTCTAAGAGACGTCTTGAAATATGAATCCAAGTGTCAACATCAATTATCAATGTTTATAAATATCTATCATATTATTAATAAAATGTTAGATCTTGCAACATGTTAATTGAATCCATCTATGACTCGCACAATACTACCTATCTTGGAAATGTAATCCGTGAGGAATATAAAGCGAACTATCTTCAAGAGTCTAGAGACTTCTTAGAATATGAATCCAAGTGTCATAATCAATTATCAATGTATATAAACATGTATCATATCACTAGCACAGCCACAAACTCGTCGCTGGTAAACGTCGAAAGGGATGGTAATTGACACTAGGGCCATAAATTGAATTGGGAATGTATGTTATATTCATAAAACCTAAATTGAAATGCCCTGCGTGACCAGATTATTGTGAGACAAATTCATGGTGGAGTTAGCTTTTGCAAGCTGCACCGGAATGGTCCCTGTGAGCTCGTTACCACTCAAATCCAGAATGTTGAGATTGGTTAGATTACCAATATCAGGTGGAATACCGCTTCTTAAATGATTTCTAGAAAGATTAATAATGCCGAGTTTCTTAAGCTCGACAATCTCCGACAGAATAAATCCCGTTAAATAATTGTTGGAAATAACCAGATGAGTAAGGTTTATGTACTTACCAAAAACTGGTGGAATTTCACCATAGAGTTGATTGGAGCTTAAACCCAAAAAATGCAGGGCAGGATATTCCCAAAGGCCTCTGTTGTACTTCCTTCTGGTTGTCATTGAGACTAACTCTCGTCAAATCCTGGCAATTCTTGAGACTCGGCGGTACTGAACATGAAAATTTATTTATATTTGCTGCTAATACCTCCATCTTTCCCCATGACAAATCTGCGGAGGAAGGTTTCCGGTGAAACTTTTGTTGGAGAGGCTCACCTTTATCATATCTCTGTATCTTTCAACTCACAGAGCTTGTTCCAGAGAGAACGTTATTATGAAGAAAGAGCAGAGTTAAATTAGAGAACAGGAAGATGCCCATATGAAACGCACGCCTCCATATGGCCCAGAAAATGAAATATCATTGTATCTTCCTACTCGCAAAGATTGTTCCAGAGAGAATCGTTATTATGAAGAAATAACAGAATTAAATTAGTGAATCGGAAGATGACCATATGAAACGCACGCCTCCATATGGCCCAGAAAATGAAACACGGTCATAAAATAAAACGCATTTACTCTACTCATACTGGTAAATTGGTAAATATTAAATGGTTGCATTCCACATTCACATCTCTCCACTCTGTAACAAGACCTTAATCTTTGTTAATCACTCAGACATGGCAATCACCTAGCCACCATAGTAAATTTTAAATATGATCAAGTAAAAGTAAAAAAATAAACATGTAAACGGATGTCTTTATAATAGTGAGGAAGTTAGTGTTTGAAATCACGACCATTGATTT
>SNQJ01S0132618.1:0-23955 GCA_010110895.2 Picea sitchensis | reverse complement strand
TCAACACTGAATTCCCTTCTAGTGTCATGGAAAAATCCATATCCCAGTCTTTATGAATGGCTTCCTTCTCTGTCACTAAAAAAAGGGAATTTTTCTAGGAGATTTCATATCTCCTAGAAGTCTTTGAAGCTATGATCTAGTCTTCTCATGGCATCTATCTCCTAGTCCTGGAATATGTCTCTTCATATGATCCTTTCTAAGATCATTCTTACCCTGTTCTTGATTTATTTTGAGTCTACAAGGACTTCATAGTCCCTACAAGGTATACTTGGTGTTGAATACCAAGTCTTAATATGAAAAATTGAGCCAAACTTCAAATGAATTATGATTCCTGTCAAGGTGGCTTCATTATCCTTTGAACAAGTCTACTATGAGTTCTTATTCTAATGTTCGGTCATCTTTGGAGCCTTATGCTCCTTACAATCAATCTCCATATGAGATACTCTAAATCAAAAAATAGTTTCTTCTTCATATTCTTTGGTACATGAGTGTATATGGTCATGTACATAGTCTGTTTTATGTCTCATCTAATTTGTTGCCTTCTGCAACCTTCACTATAGCTTCCTCAAGGTTATCACCTGTGACTTGAAGCAAGGTCAAAAAACAACAAGAAAGAGTAATACTCTTTTGATAATAGTAATAAAACAATATCACAAATAATCGTCACACTGGCTCATTTAGAGCTATCACTTGTAATCTGCCTAAAACAAAGATCAAAAGTAAGAAATACAATATGAAATGAGATCAACACTCTTCTAGTGTTGTGATCAAAATTCCTCCATGGTAACCCGGAACCAAAACGAGAAGTTTCTCCTAGAGGAGATGTTAGTTGTATCTGGTAATAAGCATGTATCTCAATATGGTCACATGCTACCAAGTATAATACTTTTCAAAGACTGCTACCTCAACTATAATGTTTACTTGTAATAATGAGGTAGTTATCAAACTTGTCATATGTAACTTTGAATCTTATCAACTTAATCAATCAAACCTAGAACTTGGAGTCGTGTCCTCAAGAATGAGTGTGTTGCTTTTCTTTCAAGTCTCCTTCACTTAAGATGACAAGTGATTTATTCAACCTGTCCTCTGTACTAAGACAATATGCTATATTGACAGAAGTGTAAGTTAGAGAATAATCTCTAATCTCAATCTAATACTTTGACTTTAATTTTTGACCAAGGGTTAGTATGATGGTCATAACTTCAACACACAACCTAGATGTCAAGATAAGGTCATAACGAATAGATGCATATAAAATTATCAAACCTGAGGTGCATTATTCCTCTGAATGTGT
The DNA here is from genome assembly GCA_010110895.2 of Picea sitchensis. Classification (NCBI taxonomy): domain Eukaryota; kingdom Viridiplantae; phylum Streptophyta; class Pinopsida; order Pinales; family Pinaceae; genus Picea; species Picea sitchensis. Next base: position 22,661 of record SNQJ01S0132618.1, on the reverse strand, counting down.
TGGATCTGAGATCCTTCTAGATCTATGAAAAAAGATCCTTTCTCCTGCAAGTACCCTTTATAATAATAATGCATTTTATGTAAGTACATACCTCTGATAATATCTTGTTAGGGTAAGGTGCAATAGGACAACAGTCCCAACACTTCACAAAAACTTTCACTGCAACTGCAACTGATGTTGCAACTGGCATGAAGGAACTGGCACTGCAACTGCAACTGCAAATGATATTGCAACTACAACTGCAACAGATACTACAACTGCAACTGCAACTGCAACTTAGGGTTTTTATGAGGAAACCATAATTTTCCAAACTTCAAATTTTTGAATTCTGATCCAATGACTAGATGCGTTGGGATGAGGCGAGTAGGTTAGAGAAATATGTTTTCAGAAAATCTGAATTTTATCCCTTGAAACTGAGCTTGCACAAATATGGACTGGTACTTCTGGTATTGGTTCTAGTTTCTTGGTTTTCTAGTTTTCAAGCTCTGATACCATAATTTAGAGCTAATATTAAGTTCTTTTCAATTTACTAGACAATAATAGCATAAGAAGGATCACTAAGAGAAACACAATCACAAGGTACACAACATTTTATCCTGGGAAACCCTCATGGGGGAGAAAACCCAACAAAAACTTCCTTAATATAGATTTTCAATACAATGCCAAGATAAAAGACCAAACACAAGAGAATATCCAGCACTAAGAAATGTGCCTCTCTCTTCTCCTTCCGACAACTGTAGTTTCCTTCAAGCTTGCGCACTAGATGAGTGACTTGATTGAGTGAATAAATGAGGTGTAGTCCTCTCTTATTTATACAAGATGGCAGGCGCTAGGGATGTGTCTCTTCACCATGCTAGGATGACGTCTTCACTTAGTGGCTAAAACCACTTTAATTAGCCCTGGGGGATGATTTCTCAATTAGCATGATATAATTAGGGTTTGACCAATCCACAAAAGGGTATTTGGTCATACATAAGTCCCGACATGATCAATTTACAAAAGGGGATTGATCTATAAGAAAATGACTCAATAATAAATAGAATATTCTTTGCAGTTACAATATTTCAACATGATCTACATCACTGGTCATAGGCGGTCGAGGTTAGCAGAGATTTTAGCTTTGAGGAAGAGATAGACTTTGAAGATCCAAATAATCTCATATGGATATTGACAACAAGAAGAAAGAAGAGATAATACCTTATCCCCCTTCAAAGAGTTTAAAGAGGGCGATTCTTACGATCTAGTTGATCCCATATCTCTAGTTGATGTTCCCAAAAAATATTGCAGTAGGTCGGAAGAGGCATTAGAAAGCCAGGATAGAGCCAGGACTGCATGGGAGGGAAGAAGGGACATCCTCATGGTACATTCAGAGAACAAGAGACAAAATACTTATTTTTAGAAGCTATGTTTTAGGCTATAGACACATCATTGATCTTTGAGCCTTCTTGTCATGGAGAAAACAGCAGTGGAGTAGGTTTGGAAAGATTCCATGGCAGAAGAGTATCGGTCCATCATGAAGAGTGATGTAAGATCAGTCCATCATGAAGAATGATGTGTGGGATATTGTTCCAAGACCGAAAGGGAAGTCTGTAGTGACTTCCAAGTGGATCTATAAGATCAAAGATGCATCTCATGGAAGTGTCGAGAAATACAAAGAGAGATTTGTGGCTAGAGGATTCTCTCAGGTGGACGGAATAGATTATGAGGAGACATTTTCACTTGTTTCCCGATACACTTCCATCCATACGATTATTTCCCTTGCTGCATCCATGGGTTGGAGACTACATCAAATGGATGTGAAGACAACCTTTCTCAATGGAAAGATTGAGGAAGAGGTTTACATCGAGCATCCAGATGGACTCGTGATACATGAGAAGGAGTCTCATGTGTGCAGGTTGAAGAAAGCCCTGTATGGACTAAAGCATGCACCTCGTGCATGGTATGAGAATATTGATGGATACTTGATGAGTTTGGTCTTCAGCAAGAGTGTTGTTGATCCAAACCTATACTACAACATTGTTGGTGACGGGTGCCTGATTTTGGTCCTATATGTTGATGACTTATTCCTCATCGGTTCAGAAAGCCTTATTGTTGAATGCAAGCGTGCATTGGCTTCTGAAATCGATATGAAGGACCTTGGTATGATGCACTACTTCTTGGGAGTAGAAGTGTGGTAGAGAACTAATGAGATTCTCCTGAGTTAGGGGAAATTCACAGTGGAGATATTGAAGAAATTCGGGATGACAGATTGCAATCCCATGGCTACACCAATGGTGATGAATCTGAAGAAACTAAATGAGACTTCTTCTGATTCTGGTGAGATTGATCCACATCTTTACAGATAGATGATTGGATCATTGATGTATCTAGTTAACACCATACCTCATATATGCTATGTAGTGAGTGTACTCAGTCAATTTATGAGTCAATCGAGACAGACACACTGCATAGAAGTGAAGCATGTGTTGAGATATTTATGAGGCACAGTTGGTTATGGACTACGATATGCCTCTAGTGTAGACATGAGATTGCAGGGACATGTTGATGCAAATTGGGCAGGGAGTGTAGTGGACCGGAAGAGCACCTCCGATTGTTGTTTTACTTTGGAATCTTCCATGGTTTCTCGGTGTAGCAGGAAACGGACTTTTGTGGCTTTGAGTACCGCAGAAGCAGAGTACATTGCATTATGTGTGGCAGTCTGTGAAGCAATGTGGCTTAACAAGCTCCTTGCAGACTTATTTGGACATGATATGGATTCCACTGTTATCCATTGTGATAACTAGATTTGTGTGAAGATCTCATAGAATCATGTGTTTCACGATAAATCGAAACACATTGAGATCAAATAGCAGTACATGTGCAATACCTTTCTACACACAAGAAGGTTGTAGATGTATTCACAAAACCAATCTCTAGGACAAAGTTCGAGTACCTCTGTGAGAGACTTGGCCTGGTGGAGAATGCCTCCCTAGCTGAGAGGGAGTGTTGATGATTGCAACTTCATGAGAAATTCTCCAGATTGTTCTCCTCTGGACTGAGATGAGATCATCTGTGAGAACGCCTATGTGATAGGTGATTCGTACTCCTCTGGACTGATTTCAGATGACGTGTGTTGGTCTCTTGTCATGATCCTATGGACTAGTTGAGATGACTTGAGATGGTCTCTTGTTGCACTCTTATGGACTTAGTTGAGTTGACTGGAGATGGATCTCATTTCCGTACTCCTATGGATTTAGTTGAGTTGATCTGTTGAGGGTGATGTCCCTTGTGGTTGATCACATGTGGACTTGTCCCTAGTGACAAAGCACTAGAGGATGTGTGGGTGATCCCTTGTTATATTTTCAATGAGTAAGATTATTGTGAAATCCTAATTTTTATTGTGAAGGGTACAAGTCGGCCCTAATGTGTAAAGATAATTAATATTGTGTAAAAGATTAATTATATTATTGAGTTGTACAAGTCGGCCCTATTGTGTGAATAGACACATCTATTTGATGAGTTAAGTCATGTATTTATTAGAGAGATACATCCCCATTGTGGATCATATCTCATTCTCTCATAACACATTGTGGAGATCTGAAATTTAGTACGCACTTCTTCTTATGTGCTAGCTTTCTTGGTCATAGAGCACCCTCTTCTGTGCACTAGGGTTTATGGTGTGAGGGTGATATTCTCTTGACTCTATAGAAAAGGATTGTTGAGTTTTTCCCTTGTTTGAGAAGGGTTTCCCCAGGATAACTTCTTGTGTCTTGTGCATGGTTATTCTTCTTGTGATCTTGGTTACTGCAACTATTGTGTTGTTGCATTGTTTATGGTTCAAGTTCATACTAAATTGAAAAGAAACTACATGTGTTTGAGCCATCATTAAAAATTCAACATCCCATGCCATCATTCTATCATGAAGCAACTCCATCGAAGGTTGAGTTGAAGAAGATACCATTTTTTTTTCAAGACTATGTTTTTAATTAAGAGCATAAATTGATTTGTTTATATCTTGCAAACCGTGAATTTTATGGCCACAAAATTTTGAGGAGAAATGCCCTTAGGTAAGATGAATATACTTAGAAAATTTCAAGCAAATCCAATTTATATTTCTTGAGAAATAAGCCACTGTCACCTACAACCATTTTGGTTATTTCTCGAAATCTATGCATCGAATTAGTGCAATTTTTGGTAACAAGAAGTATAAAAACAATACCAACAACCTCAAAAAAATTCCCAAGAACCTAGTTGATAAATAGTGAGAAAATGGATGGACAAGTCTACTATAGAAAGTCCATTACAAAAAACCGGGTAACCATTTACTGGTTTGCATATCAGTGCAGCCTTAAACAAAAATCTGCCACATGGGTTTTGTGTGCAGTTCTTATGGAATGATTCGGTTCCTATTGAACCGGTTTCAAATTCAATGAGGGTGTTAGCTCATGGTCAAACTCACAGTTATCGAAATTTGGGTGACTTCATGGTGAGATTGTTGAGGTCAAAGTTGGGTTTCATATCATTTGTATGGATTCTTGCACACACCATTGGGTTATCAATTTTTATGCATGCACATGCTTGAGTTTTCGAGTTTCTAATCTTTTTCTATTTGATGAAGGGGGTAGATTCTTTGTTGCAGTGGAAAAAAAAAATGAACAAATCCAAGAAGTAAGTGTTGCCACACAAGAACCAACACTTACCAAACTTGTGGTTGTTACACAAGAACCAACCACAAGAATCTCAATTGAAACTCAATCCTAACGATGTACGTGTTGCCTTACAAAACTTGTGGTTTCTACAGAAGAACCAATCACAAGAAGCTCAACTGCAACTCAAGTCCTTCTAGCTCACTGCCCAATCTTTCAGAGGAATACCTAATCACACAATTTGGAAGAATCAGATGTAGGGTTCCATGAGGACATGAAACATGTTTAGTTGGGGGGAGATGTTGAGTCACCAAATCACCTTCTTTTCACATCCTTTTCCTTGAACTTTTAATCCTTTTATGCTTTCTCGTAACTCCGTTTTACTCCATTTTAATGTTTTATGTGGGATTTAGTTCCAAATATTTTCCAATACATTTATTTTGGTATTTTAAGTGAATTTAAGATAAATTTTGGAAAAATAACATGTTTTCACTTATCTTTGAAAGTTGGGTGACTTTGGTGATGATTACAAGTACATTCAGAGTTTGTAACAATGCTTACTTTTACAACCTAGCTCCAAATTCGAATTTCTTCTTCAACCATTGAAGATTTGATGAGGATTTCAGATGATCATTCAAGTACCTTGGTAAATAAGAATCATGAAGCTCTTGATAAGATTTGTTATTTAATATCTTAAGAGATTTTGGAGAGATTGTTGATTTTCTAAATACTAGCAATTTGGGTGTAACCACATGAGAGAATTGTGGATCTGAATTTATTAGTTGGTTATCTTATTCTCAAAGAAAGATTGTGTATAAATAAGAGTGCCTTCTCCATTCCAAGGGAGATGACTCTTTGAGCATATGTCTAGATTATAATAGACTAGAATAAATCCTTTTGATATTTCTCTTCATATAGATTGTTATTCTTTAGTTCTATAAATAGTGTGCTTTAATTTAGTTTTATGATGTTGTAGTTTAGTTTGTTGCCTTGTTCTTGGGATAATTGTGCTCACTCCAAATAGATCATGGTGGTATATGTGTTTATTTAATTCTTCTATTTGATTTCATGAACAATGTTTTCTTTTTGCAAGTTAGATTAGTTTTATTTTAAGCAATGACTCATGGAAACGAGATGTGCCTAATTCATACATGATCAGCCTTTCAAGTACATAATCATTGAGAGGAATGATTAAATTTACTTTTGATCGATGAAATGTGGTGTCTTTCATTTCCATAGTTAGTTTCATTGAAATATATTATGAAATATATCAAATGGAGTATTGTTGTAGAAGGTTCAGATCTCGAAGATTGAACACTTAACTACAACCCGATTTACAACACTCATGGATATAGTATGTAATGTCCCTTTCCCAATGATGACTCTAGGAGGAGTGAATCGATAGCCTATACTAATTCTCATAGGCTATAGTCGAGAGAAAAAGGGAATAGAAGAATTATTTAGTGTCATTTACTAGAAAATCCTAAGTTGAAAGTGACATTAAGTAATAAAGTGAAAAAAGTTGATTAAGTGACTTAAAAGAATAATTAAAGATAAAACTTAGGAAAAGACACTTAATTAATTAAAGTGAACATGGAATTAGATGAGAAAAAAAAGGAAAAAAGGTGTTTTAAGTGACTTAAATGATTATTAAGATAAAACTTAGGAAAAGTCACTTAATTAATCAAAGTGAATGTGAAATTAGAAGCAAAAAGGTGTTTTAAGTGACTTAAGTGATTATTAGGTCAAAACTTAAGGAAATGTCACTTAATTAATAAAGTGAACGAGAAATTAGATGAGGAGGGGAGTATAAAGGAGAAAATTTGATCTAATTCACCATTATGCATGAGTTGAGTTGAGAATTAGACCTCAGAGGAGAATTCAGGTGACTTTCTTCATGTTTTGTGGATTTCTGGAGGAAACCACCACCATTGATAGATTTCGGTGTTGAGAGACACGCCTTATTCCATCAGAAGAATCACCCACATTCTTCATCGAGCTTCAGAGTACAGGATTGGATCATTCCTTAAGGATTCACTTCATTTATAGGTTCAGGTTCAGGCAGATTCAGATCAGAGATATAACATGGATTTATCTTGGCAGCGTATTTTGGAGTGCATGCAACAGATCCAAGCTATATCATTCTTGCATGCAGCAAATCAGACTTATATCCCTCTTGCATGTAGCATATCTGAGCTTATTGCAGCAGATCCGAGCTATACCCTTCTTGCATGTAGTAGATATGAGCTTATTGCAACAAATATGAGCTATACCCTTCTTGCATAAAACAGATCCGAGCTTATTGCAATAGATCTGAGAAGGTGAAGGTGACGGTACAGGAGGAAACATGAGTATGTCATAGTATATGGGATTATACATTGGCACATGGTGGTGCACAACATAGTTTTGGAGTGTTTCCTCTAGGGAGACCTCTTGACAGAGTCATTGAGTATACCATTGGGTTGAGGTTACCTAGGGTCAGTGAGAATATGGGTGAGCCTTAGCAAGTAGTGTATCCCTCGATGATTGATTTTTATCTAGGATATCATCTGGCTTGGGCTAGGGAGCAGGGTACTCACAGGTTTGTTCCCGGGTATCATCATGAGTTTTTGGTCATGCCCTTGGGGTTGACCAATGCACTGGTCACCTTCCAGTCCATCCAATAGCGGAGGCACCTGTTATTCTTATTTGATTCCCTCATTGTATGCAACAGGACGAGAGAGGATTATTGGCGCTAATGGGATGAGATAGGGGGAATTATGGTCGTGATAGAGTTCATCCATTTGGACTCTGTGATTAGTGAATTGAGTGCACAAGATGATATCTAGACTTATTTGGATCGGCTCACAGAGATTGCAGTTGATGGAGTAGTGGATGGCATTATCTGCTATAGAGATTACACATTGGGGATTTGGCTCATTTAGACTCCGATGGTTATTGGTGGGGCATAATAGCAGTCAGTAGGAATTGGAAGTGGTGGACTTCCAATGTTTAGGTGGGATCCTGGTATTCATCCGAGTGATGGATTGTTTCATATGAGGTTGATTACCGACCAAGTTGAAGCAGTGATTGGTCTGCGTCATGGTGGGAATGTTGTGAGAGGATTTGTGGTGTTTTTATTTTCCCTCGCAATACCTAGGATTGAGGATAGTCATGAATTGGCAGGCGTTGACTTCACTGAGTTTCCTTGGATGATTATGATCCATGATAGATGATTCCAGGAGAGGAGAGAACAATTTGAGCATGGTGGTTAGACGATTGTGATAGTAGGGATGCATCATCAACATGAGGATTCCCCTCTGAGGCTGGTATGGGACCCTGGGATTGCAGTTGTTTATAGGACGACAACTGACACATGTGGTATTGCCAGTTTGTGTTCTCCATAGTTTACTCCTAGAGTGCGTAGGATTGGTTCCTTGGAGGAGTGGTCTCTTGAGGAGTCAGTCGCGTTTCAGCAGCTTATGATCACTTTGGTTACCAGGGGTAGTCAAGAAAATTTGTGTGAGAGCACCGTACAAATAAATATGATGAGCAGAGGGTGCTTCGCTTCATATAGGATAGTTTGGGACCTGAGTGACTTCATCACTTACGGGCAAGTTCGATAGTTTCTCACAAGGAGGGACTTCACAGACGTTGAATCAAGACACATGGGGGAGAGTCTGCCTTGGCGGTAGACCACATGGGGGACCAACTATTGGTGATGATTGACAGAGTTACGACAATGATTGGTCTACTTTATTTTGGGATGCCAATAGAGGAGAGGTTGAGACTTATTCCAAACGACGAGACACACCTTCTTTTTAGATACCCTGGATCGAGGTTGTTAGTGGATTTGCATATTTGGGTTTCATGGAGATAAATTTGTAGGACATGATTCATGATAGTAAGTTTAGTCCCCACAAGTATTTCATTGTGAGATCCCAGGAGAGGAGGATGTAGACTAGGAACATTGGTCCAATGGTTATTATGAGAGTGGTGTTGTGACAACATGGTGGTCATTTCCGGAGATCGGTTTGGGACCTTGGTATCATTTTTAGTTTCAACTTGGCTCAATCAATGGAGCATCAGGGTGTGATGGCATTGCTTGAGGACAAGCAATCTCAGGAAGGGAGGACTGTAATGTCTCTTTTCCATTGATGACTCTAGGAGGAGCGACTCAATAGCCTATATTGGTTCTCATAGGCTATAGTCGGGAGAAAAAGGGAATAAAAGAATTATTTAGTGTCATTTACTAGAAAAACCTAAGTTGAAAGTGACATTAAGTGATAAAGTGGAATACGTTGATTAAGTGAATTAAAAGAATAATTAAAGATAAAATTTAGGAAAAGTCACTTAATTAATTAAAGTGAACGTGGAATTATATGAGAAAAAGGATTAAAATTTGTTTTAAGTGACTTAAATGATTATTAAGATAAAAATTAGGAAAAGTCACTTAATTAATCAAAGTGAATTTGAAATTATAAGCAAAAAGGTGTTTTAAGCGACTTAAGTGATTATCAAGTCAAAACTTAAGGAAAAGTCACTTAATTAATTAAGTGAACATGAAATTAGATGAGGAGGGGAGTATAAAGGAGAAAATTCAATCTAATTCACCATTATGCATGAGTTGAGTTGAGAATTAGACCTCAGAGGCGAAGTCAGGTGACTTTCTTCATGTTTTGTGGATTTGTGGAGGAAACCACCACCATGGATAGATTTTGGTGTTGAGAGACACGCCCTAGTCCATCGGAAGAATCACCCAGATTCTTCATTGAGCTTCATAGTACAGGAGTGGATCCTTCCTTAAGGATTCACTTCATTTACAAGTTCAGGTTCAGGTTCATGCAGATTCAGATAAGAGATATAGCGTGGATTTATCTTGGCAACATATTCTGGAGTGCATGCAATAGATCTGAGTTTATTACAATAGATCCAAGCTATATCCTTCTTGCATGCAACAGATCTGAGCTTATTGCAACAGGTCCAAGCTTATTGCAACAGATCTGAGCTATATCATTCTTGCATGCAGCAAATCCGCGCTTATTGCAGCAGATCCGAGCTATACCCTTCTTGCATGCAACAAATCGCGCTAGATCCAGCTTATACCCCTTCGGCAGATGCAACAAACTGGTTTTATATCCTTCTTGCAACAACGGAGTTATATCCTTCTTTGCATGCAATGATCCTGCGCTTATTAAAAGCAGTAGATCGAAGCTATATCCTTCTTGCATGCAAAAAGGATTTGACCAGCGTGTTGTCTAAGGAGAGGGCTTAACCTAGTAAATATTTCCATCGTATCCGAGGAGCATAGCTATCGAGTCAAGAGCCATATTCTATTGTCTCAGTGTTTCGTTGGTTTCGACAGTTGCATGCAACATTCCTTCCATGCATGTAGTAGATTCGACTTGCATGTTGCATATCGACCGATGCATGTTATAGATCAGTATTCTACTTGTCTTCCTTGGTACTGTAGGATAGTTTTATCTCTGTTACAATCGAATTAAGGAATTCTGATATTGATTTCAAGTATTTCCATGTATTAACATTTGTTGTTATTTAATAAAATGCAATGAGTTATTTATGGATCCAATAATGCCATGAATGCTACGCATGAGAACATAAAACTAAACAATCACATCTTAAAAACCAAGAAATGCATCCAAAAACCCCCAGAGTATTAGATCTGCAACAGAACATCCAATAGTAGCAGTAAATATTCAGATCCAAGGATTAAAGATATTTCATAGTAAGGTATAATTCAATGATGAATTTGTCTTTGATTCCATTTATTTCATGCAATTGATTTCATAAGTAGGATAATCATTAAACATTCTAGATAGATCATACTACAAATAATCTAATTTTGCATATACCGTGTTTTCATTTCACAAGTTTACGTACTCCCAGATTTATAATTAAATGTAACGAGATTTAGACATATAGATTGACTGACAATTATAATATTAAAACCACTAAACCATTGCATGCAAACATAGGAGGTTGAGTCCATTAGAGGGGAAGAAATGAAACTAAGAAGAAATAATATATTTTGGTGTTTCCTTGAACTTAACCTAAGTTTTGAACTTTACCTTATGATTATGAAGTATTTTCATTTTGGAAGGATCTTAGTCCAAATGAATGACATGTGTTCTCATTGAGAAGGCATATGGTCTTAGTTTCCTTGAAGTATGTAAGATGCATTTTTCAACCGTGCAAGGGGTTCCTCATTCATTCTTCCTATGCCTCCAGGTTGTCCATTCTATGTAGAGGTGTTGCCATGCATATGTGAAAACCATACTAAAAATTAACTACAATGCTTGAAAAAAAGAGCAACAATTGATAGCAGCTAGAAATCCATCAAAAGCAACAGAAGAGATTCACTTGCTTGGGATTTCCTAAGGGAATGTGTTGTAGAGAAAGAAATTAATTTCTCGATATTGTGCAAGGCCGAGAGGGGAGAGTATTGCTGGTTGAGGATGGATTGATGTTCTTGGAGGAAATTCGATAATATTTCCCTTGCCTAAACACTGTGGATTACATTGTGTGAGAGAGTTCAAAGACAATGAGTAACCCTTGTTGTCTCATAGACCGAGCATCAAGTGGCCAATATAATAAAGTGCTTACGGTTGGGTGGAAAACACTCATTTGCAGTGTTGTTCTTGTTGTTAAATCCTTTGTTATTTAGTTCTATTATGAATTGTAATCACTGCCAATTAGTATAAAATGAATAATTGGGAAGAAGTTAATCTACTTACAAAGAATTCCTACTATGCATTGATAAGGACGATGGTTTTGTATGTGTTTGAATACACTATTGTGAATGCCATTAATTTCCCTGAGGGGAAAGGAATAATGCATTTGCATTGGAAAATTTGTTGGGCATGCAAATGGGTAAATGGAATAGATGTTGTAACCATTTATCATTTTTCCTTATAATTGTCCATCATGAAATTGTAGAGGCATTAATACATGAATTATTTGTACAAAGTGGAGAAAATTAGAACTCTATTTGATAGTGGGAATTTGAAGTCAAATGTGTTTTCTCTTGTTGAATAGAATTGCATTCAATTGTTATGTTACCTTTAATATTGAATTGTATCCTCTATGTTTTACTTTGCATTTTTTCCTCTTGAGTATGCATTGGTAAAAATTGTGCATTGCCTATCCAATCCAACTTAGTGGATTTGTTGGTAAATTTTGTCCGGCAATGAAGGAAATGTTTTTATTTTAAATTTCAAGTGCCTCAACAACCGAGGGAGGAAAGTCTGAGACTGCTATAAACCATCTATGCTTTACTTATTTTCACATCCTTTCTTCTATTATTCTCCTAGAGAGTTGTGATTGAGAGCCAATCACTAGAGCACAAATGCTTGGTTGGATGACTCCACAATGATTATTGTAATTGTATCCTATGTGATGTGGAGAAGTTGAATATTGGCCCTACCAAGATCCTTGAGAGTGTTGGTGTGTTACCACTTCTTTGGGATTTTGTCATTCAACAACTTTTGGTAATAAATATCTAACAATTACTCTTTTGATGAGCCAAGATACTTGAAAGCATTGGTATGTTCCTCCCTATTCCAGACTTTTGTGTTCTACAATCTTTGGCAAAAAAGATCTATCAATCTCTCTTTTGGTAACCATATTTATGTTCGAATTGTATGAGAATTTGTATATCTAATAGTAGACTTGTATTTTCTATTATTGCAATCTTAATAAGTATGGAGTACGTAGGATTCAAACAATTTTTTCTTGCCTTACTTTCTACCATTCATATCAACTCCATTATAAGGCATTGGTGAATCTATTTTTCTTGTTTTATATCTAATTTTAAAGGAAAACTTATCAAAAAAAATTGCAAGACACTTGGACACAAATTTTGAGGTTTTATCCAAGATAAATCTATGCTTTTTAGCACAATTTACCTTAGTTCGCTCTCTTCTATGAAAATTTAAGTTCTATGGTAGGCTTTTGTACATCTAGAGTCATATAGGATATTAAAGTCAATTTGTTTTAGTGTTGCAAGATTTTCCCTCTGGATTTTTACTTTTTATGCAGAAACAATAAGTCTTTTGTCTATTTACATTTACTTAGGCATAATTATAACATATTAGTTTGTATTAATTCATTATTTTCCCATTCAAACCAACAATAGTCAAATTGCACATATTTGTGTACATACTCACATATAATGTTTAGTTCACTTTTAGTGTCTTTTTTTGTCATTTTTGAATGATTAAGCTTGTTGTACTTGCACATTTTACTGCAAAGCAATAAGGGGTTATCACTTATTAATGGCCATACTTATTTTTTTGCAAAACATACTTCTTATATTTACAAAAGTATATTTACATCACCCACAAGAAAAAAGAAAAGCGGAAGGGTATATACAATGGAATTTATATCGTCTTCTTTAAGGAAACTAAAACAACAAGCAACAAAATCTATTTGTTTCACATCATTAATCGATAATGATCATTTTGTCAAATTTTCAACTAGGGAAATTCAATACATACAATTTCAGATTTGAGAATTACTTCCAAGTGACCTCAAACAGTAAACTAGCATTGTTATCACTAAATAATTCTACACTGAAATTATGACAGAAAATTACAGCGGTAGAAACACAAAGATCAGAGAAAAATCATCCATACACATGAAACACAAAAATTTATGATTGAGAATTTATGAGGACAAAAACAATCCTCTCGACAAACAAATTCAACAAAATCCCAAAAATATTCCAACTTGCAAACTTGGTACAAACCCTAGTTGGCTTAAACCTATACGACCTACTAACGTTAGTCATATAGACTATACGAATTGTTGACGTCAGTCGTATGGACTGTACAGCTTGTCCATACCACACGTGCGATTGTCCTTCCTTAACAAAAAATTAGAAAACAAAATATCCAGAAACCTTAGGCCATATTTTTCATAGTGAAGAATTTCCTAGCTGAAATTTTGTCTACCAATCTCCTTGGCACAATTGCTCACTCACTTATGCCAACTCCATAATGACACAATGAGATGTCACAATGTCTCCTCACATTGCCTCTCCTTTTATAGGAGTCCAAAGTGAATTTAGAAGTCCTTAACTTATTTTAAGGAGCCCTCCACTAAACTAAACATTAAATTAGAATTGCTTATTCCTCCATGTGGGTGTGAAGCCCCAACATGTGGCTAAGAATCCCCAACCAAATCCTAGCTCAATATACAAGGGGTTTCACCAAAACAAAACATGTAATGTGAGTGTCGTCAAAGATTCCCACATGCTCGACACCAAGGCCAATGTGGGAATACCACACAATGCTACAAAAACATCAACACTCCCTCTTAGCGATGGGGTATTCCATCCACCATCACTTAGAAATAGATATGTCTCCCACACTGGAAGTGGCTTTGCCTCCAATACTCAACTACTCCTGCTGACACAATTCATGTTGAATGACATGTAACCTTCTTGGAAGACACCTTGCTCCTAGAAGCCTCCCTCTTATGAGCTTCCTTCCTTGCTTCCTCAACCCATGACACCGTGGCAATGAAGCCCCAACCAAGCCCTAACTCAATATTCAAGGGGTTTTCACCAAAACAAAACGTGCAATGTGAGTGTCATCAAAGACTCCCACATGACTGACACTAAGGTCAATGTGGGAATACCTCCCAATGCTACAAAAACATCAACACTCCCTCTTAGCAAGAGAGGTATTCCATCCACCATCACCTGAAAGTAGATATGTCTCCCACACTGGAAGTGGCTTTGCCTCCGATACTAGATCCGCTACCATAACTACTCTCGCTAACACAATTCATGTTGAATGACATGTAACCTTCTTGGAAGACACCCTGTTCCTAGAAGTCTCCTGCTTCTGAGCTTCCTGCCTTGCTTCCTTAACCCATGACATCGTCCTGACAGTCTTGGAAGACTCCTCTCTCCCACTTAAACCTAAAGGTTGACTTCCTATGGATGGTTGACTCTCCCTTTGCTCCTGCTAACTCCCTTTGAAGTCTAATTTCCTCTTGAAATATTTGGAAGGCTCCTCCTTCCCACCAGATCCTGAAGGATGGCTCTCTTTGAAGTATGACTCCCTCTGAGTCTGCACAACCTTCGGATCTACCTGTGCCTTGTCCTCTGTCACTTTGTTGTTGCTTTCCATCATTTGCATAAGTTGTCCCTTTAGCCTATATAGGTTGCTCTCTTTAACTCCAAGAACCACTATTGTGTCTGAGCTAAATCATGAACACCTATCCATCTCGAAATAAAACCGCATAGCCCTTCTCCTCAATCATTGAGACTGAGAGCACACTCTTCTTAAGTTTTGGCACCCATAACACATTTGTCACTCACAACACATCTCTTAACTCCAACTAAAATGACATTGTTCCAAATCCTCGCACTACATGCTTGGTACCCATACCAAGTTCCACATACAAATCTAAGTCAAACTCTATGAAGCTTTCAAACAACTCTCGTGCTCATGTCATATGACACATGGCTCCACTATCCACAAACCAACTTCCACCACCGAAAACTTCTCCAGAAAGGGAGAAAACCAATAAGAACTCCCTCTGAAGCCTATCGGAAACCACATCCACCTCTATTGATGATGCATGTTGCTTCCTATTCCCATTCTTCCTTGTGGACACTGTGAAGCATAATGACCATGCTCATGGAAATCAAAACACTTGACCTTGCTAAGGTCCTTCCTTTGATCTAAAGATGCCTCTCTTCATGTGCCCTTCCAGGAACTATTTCCTCTGCCCTTCCTAGCATGAGAAGCTAGGGCTAGGTTCTCATCATCGTTGCCTCTCTGCTTTCCATTCCTGGACTCTATCTAAGCCTCCTCCTAGATGCAATCAATCTGCATTATGTCAAATGGTGGCAACTTCTCTCGTGCACAAATCCCTTGCACAAATGGTTCCCAAGACCCGAGAAAACCATTCAACGCCACATTCACAAACTCTGTGTCATTAACTGGCTCACCAATGGTTGCAAGTTGATCACGAATCTGAGTGATCCTCATGAGATAGCTATTAATTGTGTTTGCATTGAACATTTCAACAGATCGGAGTTGGTGCCTCAAAATCAACTTCCAGTTCGAATTTCCGCTTTGGTACAAGCCCACCAAAGCCTCATACATCTCCTTGACTGTCTTCTTCTCGAAAATATGAGGGATCAAGTGATCATTCACAAAATCCAACGACACCCGCATGGCCTTCACTTCCCTCTTCTATGGGTTTCTAATTCCTGTGGATCAGTTGGATTTGGAATCACCTTCTCAACGTATTCTTCCAAGAGAAGAAGAATCCTAGCCTTCCAGGCCCATAAATTAGTGGCCCCTTCCAACCTGTCCTCAACTCTGAGAGTGCCCACCATTGCGACCTTCCCAGGAAAAAAAATCTACAACAACAAAATTATGTAACTATTGTGTCTCAAGAAGATGACCACTTCTCTCTCTAGAGCCTATGCTCTGATACCATGTCAAATTTTCAACTAAGGCAATTCGATGCATACAATTTCATATCTGACAATTACTTCCAAGTGACCTCAAACAACAAACTAGGGTTGTTGTTACTGAATAATTCTACATTGAAATTATGACAGAAAATTACAACAGCAGAAACACAAAGATGAGAGAAATCATCCATACACGACACAAAAATTTATGTTCTGTAAAAATTTCTGATTGAGAATTTTTTAGGACAAAAACAGTCCTCCCAACAAATTACAAATTCAACAAAATCCCGAAAATCTTCCAACTTGCAAACCTGGTACAAACCCTAGCTGGATTAAACCTATACGGTCTGCTGATATCAACCAAAAATCAGAAAACAGAATGTCCAAAAACCCTAGGCCAGATTTGCCAAAGTGAAGAATTTCCTTGCTGAAATTTTGTCTTTCAATCTTCTTGGCACAAGTGTTCACTCACTTATGCCAACTCCATAATGTCACAATGTCTCCTCACATTGCCTCTGCTTTTTTAGGAGTCCAAAGTGAGTTTAGAAGCCCTTAACTTATTTTAAGGAGCCCTCCACTAAACTCAACATTAAATTAGAATTGTTTATTCCTCCATGTGGGTGTGAAGCCCCAACATGTGGCTGTGAAGCCCCAACTCAATATACAAGGGGTTTTCACCAAAACAAAACATGCAATGTGAGTGTCGTAAAAGATTCCCACATGTCCAACACCAAGGCCAATGTGAGAATACCTCCCGATGCTACAAAAACATCAATACCTTTTACCAACAATTGCATACATGCCTCCTCTCTACAACTAACAAAAACCAATCAAAGAACTGACCTCATTCTCAAACACATATTCGCAGTAGAGTTTTCAAACAACCAATAATACTGAAATTCTCAAACAATACCATATACTAGCCAAAGAATCCCAAATCACAGATTTAGAATCTTGCAACAACATTGCACTCCAATGGAGATGCCCTTGAAGAATACTTTCCAACTGCAACTGAACCTGCTCCCAACAAGACCTCACAAAAGAGAAATCCCATAAAGTCAGTGGCCTAGTGACCATAATTAGTGATTTTTACATATAGGATCATCTTTGGGGCTTATTTGATTGCTGCCCACTCATAGTACTAGTTGGTTTTATCTAATTTGAATAGTTCAACAGCACACTTAAACCATTTTTATGTTTAGGATTAATTCATTCATATGCCAGATTATTCAGGGAAGCCACCCTGATTGGAAAAGCACCAGTCCAAAATGACACATGGTGATAGTGAGGTGATATTGTCTCTTTACATAGTAGTTAGCTGGACACCTTCCTAGTTTTGCAGGTGGAATTTCTGGGTGCTAACACATCTTAATGTATCTATTCATTAATCCCATCCAGTTTATAACTAATTAATATCATGATAAAGTTGTCATCCTCAACAATCATGGTATGTGCTTGAATATAGACAATATATTACATGCAATTTGGACACAAAATGAGTATGTATGTATGTATGTATGCAAGTTTTGAACTAAAACACCAAAAATATATCCAGTTTTATAACAATGCATAATGTATGTTTCATTTTCAAATATGCTTGCTGGTAATATTTGAGCACACATTTTGGCTGAACATTTTCAGAATATAGAAGTCAGCAGATTTCAAATCTCTGCCAAAGACACTGAAGATTTCAAGTTTCACAACCTCCCTCAACAAACAACTTTTTTCTTAAAACCCATTTTCATACCTATCGGACCCTGATCCTACACTATATATTGATTAACAGGTCAGGATATGTGCCTGGTGATGCAAACCTAAAACAGAACTTGGTCCAAAGGAACCAGAGACATAAAATTTGTGTTGTCTTGTTTTTGAAGTCTGAAAAATTGTATCCATACATGCCCACAAAGAACATCCATAAATGCTGCAAACGCTATCACAAAACTACATGGCAGTGCACATGGACAATTTCTAAAACACCACATGGCAGCGCAGCCCTCCCTCAGAAAAATGCTCCTCAAATCTTCATACAACGTGTCCACCACCTGAATCCCTTCAATATTCCCCTTCCCTGCTTCGGGTCATGCTAGTTACATAAATTATGCAATTTACTTGTAAGGATTTGTAATGAAACAAAACATGTTTAAAATTTTGAATATTTTATGTATTTTTTAATATCCAGAGAATTGTTTTACCAAATGGGTGAGTTGACTTTCATTTTGAAGTTGCCCAATTTTGCAACTTTTGAGATAGGAAAGGCACATCTCAATCATCCCGAAGACTTAGCATCACCATTTGTATAAACCAAGAACAGAGCAGATATCACCACTGACCCTCCAAGGTGCGAAGCAAGGATAGGATTTCATCATAACACCACATCCACACCCTTTCTTACACAAAACAATCCTACTTTAATATCAAATTTCATGGTCATTTCAGAACTGAACAATTTGCTTTGTAATGTAAAATGTCAGCCGTGGACAGCACAAAAATTGGAAACTTTGATCCATTCACTCCTGGTGGAGTAAAAGAGTATCAAATTGCATCGGATGCCAAATAAATTGATGTCAATACATATTTTTCCCTGTTTCAAAATCCACAGTTGGGGACTCACTGGACATTATAGGACAAAGGCACAGGCAGGCACAGCAATCATGAGCAGGGGCATCAAATTGGCATAGCCTACCCTTTCTATCACACATAATGAAATGGTGGTTTGAACACTAAAGTAAGGAAGCCCACCCCATAATGGCTGTGTATGCAAAAGAAAATATATATTACATAATAGAAAATACATCTTGCCCTCTTTCGCACAGAGCTGCTAATGTACTGCTTCCTTTGGGATGAGTGAAAAGTGAAGTCAAGATGCCCGGAAATTTTGAACTTTAAACTGTAATAACTGCAATTTCCTTTCTACATGTTTTATTTCTACTAGGAGACCATTTAAGTGGTTGGCCTTCAACTCTGCTGCATGCTCATAGGGCTTGCTGATAAGGTCCACCTGATCTTCTGCATCCCTCATGGCCTGCTCCAAATCTTCTTGCATTGCTTCCTCTAGTTGTCTTGCAAATGAGTTTGCTGTTCGTTGGACCTTGTTTTTTACCTCTAACCGGCGCTGAGGTAATTTCCATACTCCATAGAAACTGTAGAGCACACACGCAAAGATGGGTGAACTGGCAGAATTGAAATTATATTAATGTCCATGAAGAAAAGAATCAGAATCAAACCTTTGCATACAAATATTGTCGTTTGGAAAGATTCCAGCAAAAACTGCATGCTTCTCAAGAATTTTATGCTTAAATAGAACTTAGAACATTGAAAAGACCATTGCCTATGATGAATCAAAAGAACATTTCAGTAAAAATAAATGATGCTAAGCATTTACCCTCACACAGAAATTGCATTGTCTGGTTTCAATTTTGTGGCAATAAGTTGAAATAAGAGACACATCTGCCAAACTAATGTTATATTTAAGAACAATGTTAGTCTGGAAAATGGAAGCACCAACACAAAAAGGGATTCCTCAGGTCACATGAAATATGAAAAATCATTGTAATGAACAAAGTGCTAATAATTATAGGATCAGACTTTGATTCTTCCTAAAAATGCTATGATACATGAAATAGTGCATTTTGTTGGATACAATTGATAAGGTTGACTGTACAAAAAAACAAACACTGCATCCTCATACTTGCATGCTACAGAGAATGTGGAAAGGATAACAGAAATTCAATGGTACAATATCAAGATGATGTCTGCAAAGGGAAATTAAAACATCCACAGAAACTTCAGTCACAAAAAGAACAACTGATCCCATTCACAGGTAACAAAAGCGGCCTGTACAGCATGTTCGCCCACTGGAGAACAATACATATCACCTTTACTGTAGCTCAATCTCTGTCAAGAGCCTAGTCATATCTATTTGAAATTATTTATGCCAACCAAAATATACAGCCAAAAGACAGTAATCTAAACAGAGATAGAGAAACAAGTGACAATACAACAGTATAAATTTAGAATATTCTAAATAAAAAGACAAATCTATGAATTTTAAAAAAAGAAAAGAAAATAATTTCATTCTGTAAAGTCCAGACTCCACCCACTACAAGTTCCCTTGACTACTCTGACTGGCATGTTACTATTTTAATGATACAACTGTCATTTACCCTGTCAGGACTCAACATGACACCTGTTACCCTCCAAGTTGCACTAGGATGGACTTGCAGTTGAGCCACCAATGTTGAAAAAATTACTTGTTCAAATTCAGAGTTCAGAAGTCCAGCCAGCCATTATGGCCCTTTCTCTTCTTCTTCTTCATCACACATTTTCCATACCCCCATGGGGGAATTGTAATAAGATGATCTAGCATGATGAACTTTGTAAAAGGCTTAGCTCCCTAAGACTTAATCATGAGTGCATACTCTAGAGTGCTTTTTTTCACTTGTTAATTATATCTTGCTGCTTTCTAAGCGAGTTATAATTTCTAGCATACCCCCTAGAGTGTCTTTTTCACTTGTTAATTATATCTGGCTCTTTAGCGAGTTATAATTTCTAATAAGAGCCACTACACACTCCAAAGATGGAGTGTGTATTGTGTTAATATTATGGTAGCGCGGAGGTATTCCCACGCAGGAACCTCCCACGAGAATAGGAGGCTTTGGAAAGCAAGAGAAAACCTAATGAGTTGGTTAATAACTCTAGAAGTCTTGTCGGTTCAAGAAGATAATTTATAATAGGTTATTAGCCCAAGAGAAGAAGTTGGCTGTGAAATAATAATAATATACCCATGCATATATCCGTGTATGAGAAGTCGGTCCCAAAAGGAATCCGATGAACCAAAAGATAAATACAGGCTTCGCCCTCATTTGACAACATCTCAAAAACTTGCGCCCCACTTATTCAGACGTGGTGGAGGAGTTTGCAGCGAAGTTTTCAAGATTGGCTTGGACTATCTCTTGAATAGGGTTTGAACTATCTGATCAAGATTTTGCATGCCATCCTTGGGAAAGTGCTTACTCTCTTGGATTGGCTATCTAGCCTAGGGTTTGGCCTCGGAGAAATTCTCTGCCATTTTGGCGTTTGAGGGTGGGCTTCGGCCTATGGTTAAGTGAGGACGGTGGTATCGCCACGGTAAAATCCAGCATACACCATCTTCTATATTCAATGTGTTATGGGCCCACACTCTTCCAACCCTTAAAACTACCGGGAGGTAGCATAGTCTAAATATTGAGCTCTTGCGAGAACCCACGCTAGGGTTACTAGCAAGTGCCGTTTCCAAGACACTGTTTAGGGCCAGTAAGGCCAGAAACTCTTTAAACCTCATGAGGCACCTATGAATGGATTGAATTTAATCTCCACTAATAGATCAAGGGCGCTCTAGCCTGCCATGTATTCTCTGTGCACTCTAAAGTTGTTGACGGGGAAGTTTGAATCAATAAATCTAGGGTTGTTCGGGTCAACAAGCCATGACGAACTCTATGAAGTCCGAGAACAAGTTAGATGGAGCCTCCTAATTAGAGCTGGAAGACAAGGATTGACCTCATCCTTGCCAAGAATAAAGGTTGATATCGTGAAAGGAAAGACGTAGCTTTAGTTTGAAGAAGGAAAAGAGAAGGAAACTTAACGCTAAAATTGGAAAAGAGAAGGAACCGCAGAACGTTGCAGCTATGGAGAAGTTCAAAGATGTTGACATCAATGCCATGAGTATCATAGTGGATTCTATAAAAGACCACTTGATACCCTACATCTCCCATCTTGACTCATCGAAGAAGATGTAAGATGCCCTAACAAATCTCTTCTCAGTCAGAAACATCAGACAAGTTATGAGTATGAAGAATGAGCTCCGTGACATGAAGATGAATGATGATGACAGCATAACATCATACTTTGTAAGGATCTCCCAGTTAAGAGACCAACTACAAGCTATTGAAGAGATCACTTCAGAAAAGGAATTGGTGAACATAGTACTAAATGGTCTTCCCAAGACATGGGATGCATTTGCCGCAAGCATGAACACAAGAAAGGAATACCCGACATTTGAAGAACTTTGGACTTGCTGTGCTCAAGAAGAATCAATGATCAATACAAAAGAGAAACCCCAAAAGAAGTACGACGATCAAGCTTTCACAACAAGATTCAAGAACTTCAGGAACAAAAGGAAGTTTGGTTCAAGAAGGAAGCCAAATCAAGAGAAAGGCATTTCAAAAGTACAATGCTTCAACTGTCAAAAGTACGGTCACTACAAGAATCAGTGTCCCGAACTAAAGAAAAGGAAAGAGAAACACGAAGCATTGATTGCCGAAGAAAAGGAACCTACAAAGAAGACTAAGTAGGATGGAAGAGACTTCTTCTTCTAAAAAGGTAACAACACTCTTCTTATTTCTTGTACATATCTTGTTTGCATCCTCTCTGTACATACTTTGTTTGCATCGTCTCTGTACATATCTATCTCTTGGGAGATAATGTGTTCCAAGAAGAACTATACCTATGGAAAGATGAAAAAGAGATATCATTAGATAATACACATGAAAGAATGAAATACAAATCATGAGCTATTGCAAGATAAGCCAAATCAATCATAAAGAGACTTAGAAGAAGCA
>SNQJ01S0132609.1:6875-32635 GCA_010110895.2 Picea sitchensis | reverse complement strand
TGAGCACTCTTGGTTAACTTATCCACTATCACAAGAATGGAATTGTGTCTATGAGATGTGAGTGGCAACCCCACAACAAAATCCATAGAAATGACTTCCCACTTGGACATAGGAACATCATGTGGTTGTAGGAGGCCTGCAGGGTGATGGTGGTTGTCTTTCACTTGTTGACACTCTAGGAATTTGGCAACGAAATGGAGTACTTTGTGCTTCATTCTTACCCAGAAGAAGAGATTCCTCATGTCTGCGTACATCTTCTTCACACCTGGATGCGCACAATAAAGTGCTTTATGGGCTTCCTTCAATATGATGCTTCGAATATCCCCATTTTCAGGGATGTACATCTTCCTCAATATCTCAATAGTCCATCTGCTTCCAGACTATATCCATCATACTTTGGATCTAACTACCTCCCTCTCTGGAGGTTTGAAGTAACCTTTAAATACCAATTGTCTCCTTGGAGTTGTGTCAACACATGTTCCCTCAGATTGACCTTTAAGGGTACTAAGGAGAAGATACGTGGTCTCCTACTCAAGGCATCTGCGACCACATTTTCCTTTCTCTTGATGTATGAAATATAAAAATTGTACTCACTCATAAACTCACTCCATCACCTTTGCCTGGAATTCAGATCCCTTTGAGTGAAGAGATGTTTTAAACTTTGATGGTCCGTTTTGAGCTCAAAGTTTCTCCCTACCAGATAGTGCCTCAAAATTTTCAGAGCTAGCATTACAGCTACCAACTCTAAATCATGAGTCATGTATATCTCTTCATGTTTCTTCAACTTCCTGGATGCATAAGCTATCACCCCTCCATCCTACATTAGCAAGGCCCCCAACCCTTGCTTCAAGGCATCTGTGCATACTATGAAGTCCTTTTCCATATCCGACACTCGTAGAATTGGCACACTAGTTAGTAACCTCTTAATCTCAATGAATGCACTATCACATTCTTCTTTCCATTCATACCTGACCCCCTTACGCTGCGAAGTGGTGATGGGTTTCGCTATTTTGGAGAATCCCTCCACAAATCTTCGATAATAACCTGCTAGACCCATGAAGCTTCTCACCTCATAGGAATTTTTCAGCACTGGCCACTCCAAAATGGCCTTTACCTTTTTTGGGTCTACAGAGATTCCTTCACCAAAAATGATATGACCTAAATAGTGGATCTCTTTTTGAAAGAAGGAACACTTTGACAACTTCCCATATAATTTTTTCTCTGATCCGGTGCTGTCATTCGATACGTTGTCTTAGAGATTGATTCTGCACCAGGTTTTAGCTCAATAGTAAAATCAAGCTCCTTCTCAAGAGGTAACCCTGGTAACTCATTCGGAAAAACATCCTTAAATTCTGACAGTACCGGGTACTGATCCAATGAGGGTCCCTTCCTTTCATTCACTGCTTCCACTACATAAATTTGACACCCTTGTCTCAAGCATCGCTGAACCTTCATAGTTGAGATAAAGCGTAATGACACTTTTCTCCATCCACCCTGGATCTCTACTAGCCTTCCTTCATTGTCTACACAGAGCACCCTCTTTGTGAAACAATCTACCAAAGCTCGGTGAGCTGCTAACCAATCCATTCCAATGATTAGGTCTAATGCCCCAAGAGCAGTGACGTATACCTTCAACCTGGTAGTACACACTCCCAGGTCTACTATGCAATTATCAACACTAGGTCCTACCGCTTATTTTTCCCCCAAAGCCATCTCAACTTGTTTAAAGTCATCATGCTCGTAGGCTACCAACCCACTCTTTTCTAATGCAGATGGTGAAATGAAACTATCTGTATCATCAAAATCAAATAATATCTTAACGTTGATATGATTTAGCGTACCTGATGACTCCACCATCGTGGATTGATGTTCGGCCTGGCGATTATTAACCACTGCATAAATATGGTGGTTGCTACTTGCTCTTCCCATCGGTGCCTTTCCTTCTCTATGCACAAACCCTGATTGTAACTTTGGGCAGTCACATTGGTAATGGGGTCCTCTGCACCCCCAACAGGTAACATGAGATTGAACCCGCACATTGTTATGTGACTGTCTCTGAAATGAGTTCCTTCCCTTGGAACCTCTGCCCCTACTAGTTGTTCCCTGAGATGGCCATGGACCTGTCTGCGTCATTGGCGATGAACGAGATGTTGCACTCGTTGCCATTGAAATCCCTGTGGCTACTGTCCTTGGCATGAATCTGCTACCATATGGAGGTTTCCTTGAGCTCCCTCCCCTGGGAAATGTCCTCGGGGCCTTCCCTACAAATCCAGGACGATACGAAAAGGTTGGTCTCGTACCTCCATTTAATTTCATGTGTTCCTCCACATAACGTGCATTTTCCACCACTTTTGCTACTGAAGATGGTTTCCACATCCGCACCATAGCTCTGATCTTAGGGTTAAATCCATAGATGAAGCGCTCTTCCTGTTGTTGTTCATTATCCATATATGAAACATATTTGACCAATTCCATAAATCTGATCTCATATTCTTCTACAGTTCTGTTTCCCTATATGAAGGCAAGAAATTCCCCTACCTGTTGTTCCTCATAGTACCCTGGCAGATATTTCCTTCGGAACCTCTCCTCGAAACATTCCCAAGATACAGTGTCTAGGGTAAGATAGTGGGGGTTCCACTTCGGTACCTGTTGGTTGTCGCCCCTTTAAAGTCTCATTTATGGCCTCCAACGAGAATAGTATGAAAGCTAGTTTGGGCGATGGTGGCGGCAGCACTAGCGATGTCGGTGGTGCCTGCGACGATGCTCTTTTTCCTCGACTCCCTCGAGTCCTAACCATCCTGTATGATTTAACCTGCATCAACCAAAGTTGTCAGGGTGAGTTGAAGGACGTTTCTAATTTGTGCTACTTAAACTAGAAACAGGGTTAGGTGTAAGTTTCTTTTACTTGTCTGTAAACAAACATTACTTTCTTTAGGGGATTGGCTAGGTTAGGGTTAAGCATCTAAGCTTGGTGTCACTGCCTAAGAAAAATATTGACTCTCTCGCTCGGTAGCTATGTTAGCTTTGCGCTATACTCGCCGATTCCTCTAGCTTACTTGCCTAGTGCACATGAAGCCTCCTCCCGCTTGTCCTAGTCTAAGTCCTTTAAACTTTTCTCTTAAAACTAATTAAGGTGACTTCCAACCTAATGTTAGTTAATTATTAAAGAATAACAATCTAGGCTAAACTTAATCCTAAGTTTCAATTGCCTTTATCAACACTTTCCATTTAATCCCGAAAAATAATATTATTATTAGTATTAATTAATTAATCACTAATTTACTTAATCCTTCCAATTAATTTAATTAATTTTTCTCCAAGGCACATACATGGTGCGTTGGTGTTTGGTTGTTTCTTAGAGATTGGTGATTGGGTAATTAAGTGGGTTCCAAAACCCATAGACATATCACCTCCACTCTCTTTTTTTTTGTAACATTTATTATATATGTCGGTTTAAATCAACTAATTTAAATTTTAAATCCCTAATTGAAATAAAACCTAATTTATTTAATTTTCCCATTATGGTTGTTTATTATATATATATATATATATATATATATATATATATATATATATATGTATATATATATATATATATATATATATATATATAACAATAAACTAAAATAATAAAAGAATAAAAACATTTACATTATAATTAAAATAAAATAAAAAATAGAAACAAAAATTAAATAATAAATGAATAAAAGGAAATAAAAAATTAAAAAAAATTAAATAATAAATGAATAAAAATAAAAAAAAGTAATAAAAATCTAGAGTCGGGTAGTGGGTCCTCGCATGAGGCCCATATGCCCCCCTCTCCTCCGTTTTTATCCCCTAACCCTAATTTCCTCATCCTTATCTCTTTGAACCCTACTATTTCTTCCTATTCACATTTCAATTTTTTTTAAGCCTTCAGGTTGAAGGATGAGACCGGCGGCCATAGCCATCTCCCTGCTAGGTCGACCCAGGTAACTCGTGTTCCAGGAATGGAGGGAACGTCGAGCACATGGCGCGTTCCCTCTACTCCTCAGAATCTTGGTGTTTGACTTGTATGAGTATGTAGTCTGATTATTTTCCTGAGAAAGCTTTCTATCATTTTTCTCTGTTGTTTTGTGTGTCAGGTGGAGATTTTTTGGGGGTATTATTAAATTAAATATTTACAGGCCCTTATTCGCTCTGAAAGTACAGTAGCTTTAGGTATACGAAACGGTTTCTAGATTTCTTAGGATGTGTTTATGTTACCAAGTAAATACTGATCTGGTGATGAGATTTTATACCAAAGAAATCCAGAAATTTGGCATTGTTTTGGCTTGATGAGAATGGCATGTAATAGTCGTTTGCCTCGTTAATTCCTTGATGAGAATGGCATGTAATGGCATGTGTAGTGCATGATGGCATGGTGGGATTTTTCCTCATGAATTCCTAATTCCTACTGAATGGTTCAGTCTATTGTTCTCATGAGCGCACAATTTTTTCTTATGCAAAACAAGCAATATTATGATATTCTGGACCACTTTAGCATTTTTTTAATAAAGGAATTTGATTGAGAACGAAAGGTGAAAGGGGCCTATGACAAGGTGTGGATCTCATACCTTGGTTACACAAGTGAAAAAGAATAGGTCCTTTAGACAAACAAAAGGGAAAGTTAACTAACCCAAGTCAAATCTTGTTTACCTTCAACTAAATTTTATTTACAACTTTACTAATATTGATTATTTTGACTGTAGTGCATGATTTTTAACCCTAACAGGTTCCTTCCTCGATGTTTGGTATCAACTGTCTTCGGTTGTGTTCTGTGGATGCGTATTTCAATGCCCCTTTGTGGGCTTTCCTCCTCGTGACTTGGTTTAATGCTTGCCTGACGCATGGTCTTGAGTGCGCTGGGTCCCCGGTGGTATAGTACACTGGTGATTAATGGCTTATATTCTATGGCTTTCATGCTTGGTCTTTAGCGGTATAGTGTGCTGGTGACATGATGAAGAGCTTGAGGCTATGCAAGGAGATTGGCGTTGGATGCGCTAGGCTCATGGACTTGGGTCATATTCTTGGTAATGTGTGACTTGCTTGTGCGATGGGATGTATATTGTTGCTCAGCCTGAGGCTGTATGGTGTTGCATGATGAGATATGAGGAATGGTGTCTTGCCTGTGTAAGTACCAATGCCCTTATGGGCTTCTCTTCCATGGCTTAGCGCACATATAGTCCACATGTGGACTCTTTCCGACTCGTCTCTCGACACCTAGTGTGGGTGTTGTTTATAGTTTATTGGACAACTAAGGCTTAGGGATTGATGCTTTGTGTTGTACTCCATGAATTCTCAGCTATTACAAGCACTTTCAATGAAAACTGAGAAGAAAATAGGTACCTTCTAGTAGGACGGAGTTGTTTTCTAGTCAAACACATCACCTCAACTGCCTCCATTATGCTCTCCAAGAGTCCTTGAGTCGAGTAGTTTCGAGGTTCGAGCCTCCTCAGAGGAAGAAATGCGGGGTTCCATCTTGAAGACAAACTTATTGGTCGTTTCAAAGGCTTTGACAAATTCATTGTTCATTGCGAAGGACTTGACAGTAAGAGACTTGTATGGAATGGAGACCTGAATGAAGACATGTCTTCGAAATGGAAACCACGGCGGCTGCGAAGATTTGGAAGAAGGGGTGAAGGATGAGCATAAAGAACGTTGATGGTTAATGGGTTTACCAGGCGAGAGGCCATGGCTCTGATGGCCCAAAGGAACCCTTCACCTAAACTACATTACATTTATCTTCATCCATGAAACCCAAAGCTTGTACTTGTTATACCCTTCGTATATCACATTATTGCATTCTTGTGTTGCCTGCTTACTATAATAGTATAATGATATTTTCTCATTACTATCATTTTAATGTTTTCATTATTAATTTTCTGTGAGCTTTTATTGAGCAAGAGAATCGATCCCTTGACACACCCACCTTTCTTCACCAAAGAACAAAGTGGATCTACATTCCCTTCATTTACCATAGTGTAAGATATCTTGGCAATATCCTTTTGGGATTTCGTTCACACAATCAATATTTCTTGTGTTGTCTTATGTTCCTCTTCATCTTTTGCATCTGTTTTTGTGTTTACCAAACACTGTGCAACACTTTCCTCGTTTATTTACTCTTAATTTCCATGGCCTTAATTTCCTCTTCCATTTACTTTACTTTTCAATGGACTTTGCCTCTGTGAATAGAATCGATTAGGTAAGATTGCCATTTTATTTTAATTCGTTTTGGCTTGGGGCTTCAAGGTTTTCATATGACTAGAAGATTTTTTAAATTAAGGAATTTTTTTGTTGAGTTTGGGCCTCGGGTCCACCATTTTTATTTATTACACAAATATATATATCACTATATATATCTATAATATATTTATATTTTACTCTATTCTTATATTTTTTTTAGCTATTCATTATAAAAATATCACTCTGTATAGGTGAGGCTTCTTACAGGTTTGAATCTTTTACAGGCGAGGCTTCTTATAGGTCTAAATGTGAATAGGCCTCCATCAATCTTACAACAGTTTCTAAGGTTTTCTACTGGTTTATTTCTGGGTCGATTCTAAGTAGGTGGTAGGCCCTTGGCCCCAGATCATGAACTACAACTCTGATAACATTTGTAGAAACCTAATTTATTTAATTCCAAAATTTCGTACAATTAAACATATAATTCCTTTCAATTTGCATAAATAATTCATTCACCAGCATATAAGAAAAATATTCAGTAGACATTAAAATTTATCTACAACATGAAAATAACTCAGCAATTCATAAATAAAAATACCTGCTTCTGATGCTAATTCCCACTGCTCTGGTTGTTCTTTGCCTGCTTCCTTGCCCATCCTGTTGCACTGACCCAACTCTGCCCAAACTGACTAACCTGCCAGCCATCTAGGAGCAGCATGTCTGACTCCCTAGCTCCAGGAAACTGAAAGGAATCCTGGCCCCTGTGCCCAAAACCCCCATCAACCCGGTTCCCCCTACAATGGTTCACCAAAAACCCCCAAAACCAAACTCCTCACACGACAGATCTCCACAGAAAAATCTCCCAAAGAAATATATCCTCCTCCTCAAAATGCTTCCTCGCTCCAACAGAATGATGTTCCCCGTAAGACTCTTCCCCGTCATACTCCCCTTTCACCGACTCTCCTCCCCCTCATTAATTTCCTTATCCCTTTATTTATTATCTTCTCCCCTTATTTATTATCTTATCCCCTCCACTTAATGTTTCCTTCCCCCACTTCATACATAAGTCTTTAATTAAATAAACTAAAAATTATTAACCCCTTTAATTCATTACTCAATTAATTAATGAGTCAATCAATTAATTAATTAATCATTGACATATATGAACAAGTAATTAATAAATAAATAAATAATTAATATTATTAAGAAATAATTATTGTTTAACTAAACATATTAGGACAATCAGATTATCAAATTAATTATAATTAATCATCCCTATGCATCTATTTAACCAGGGTTGTTATAGCCTCTCATCGGTCACTCTCACTGAAACCCTAATCCTTTCCCACCACATTCCAATGGATTCCACTCACACATTTAGCTAGGGTTCTTCCTCACATGGAGTACCCATGACTCATTTTTTTTCATGGCTGGACGAACCAAAGTCTTCATTATCTAACGAGTGAGAACCCTCTTTTAGATGTGTCAAAACATGTGCAATTGTTGAAATCCAGAACGAGCCTCTTGCCATATATTGAGAATTGGTGGCTCTCTATTCCGAGAAAATATTCGACCGATTGGTATTCCAACCTGTGAACAAAACCTGTGAATGCATTTCATGAGGAAAACCCACTAAGTTGTTCTGTAGTATATTTTTGACTATATGTTGCATGGTTCCTGTGTATATTTTTCTCCAGTGTATTTAAGATGCATGTGGTTTGTACAAAAATATCTCTCATCATATAGAATCACCACGATATCTCTTCGACAATCAACAATCGATCTGTCAAATTATTCGGTCACTTTATTCATTGAATCCACCACTTCAATGTATCGTTCATCCTACTAGAATCGAGTTAAGATTGTGACATTCCAAATCCCTTGTTCTGGACTTAGTTCGAAACACTTTTGGGCTTTCGAAGGTAGTATAGAGCTAACAGATACAACCCTTTCCGACATCGATTCGAGCTCTACAAAACCCTAAATTATAAATTTAATAAATAAAACAAATTTATTAAAATTAATATGTTGTAGATATTAAACCAATGAAATTTTATCTCATAAGATTTTGTTGTTACCTTCACACTTTGAAGGGATAACTACTTTTGTATAGTCAATTGACACATTAAATGTTGGCACATTGAAAATTAAAAATAATAATAAATAAATAAAGTGTATTTATTTATAAAAGAATCATAAAATGGAGTTGGGAGGCGACATTAAATAAAAAGAAAATTGTTGACACCGGTTGAGATAATGTAATTATTATACTTTATAAGTTGTAATCAACTTAGTGAGTAAGTGGGAGGTTAGGATTGAACTTAATTTCAAGTGAAATCAAGTGCATAAGTATGAATTTTTTTTATTGGTAAAGGACACTATGTTAGTGGATGAAAAGATCTTATTAGAATCACCTAAAGTAACCAAACTCAACGTTCTTAAGAGGATCCTAGACACGACATTCATTGGTTGAGATCTACTTTATTAATTAAGAGCATAGTGATATTTGGAAAAATGACCAATTAAACAATCCAGTGATAACATCACATGACAAATCAATTAGCATTATCCTAAGTCAATGTTCTGAAGTGCATAAAACTTTTGAGACCCACTCTCATGAGTGATGGCATATGTAATGTAAAGATAGAAGGATAACCAAGGTTAATAATGATTGTTTATAATCAACAAGATATCCTAGGTGGTATTGTATGTATGACTTAATCAAATTTATATCGAACTCAAAACAAGATTCCCTTAACAAGATAACCAATAATGAGTAAATGTTGTAAATGATAGTCAAACCAACACAATATACTTTAAATATATGGGGTTCCTATATGGAACATAGGGAGAATAAATATAGAAGATAAGTGTGTCTTTGTGTTAATTAAGTTATAAGTGGCAATAGCATACATTCGAGACATAGTGAGGTGTCTACTAAATAGGGATAGTCTCAGTCAATATATTAAAAGACTCAACATGTTTTAATCAAGTGAAGGTTGAATGAGACTAGTATAACACAAGATCGCGACTATTATGACACAAGATTCTCTATCATAGAAGACACTTAGTAGTTGTACCATGAATTTGTTTTTCTTCTTATTTGGGAATGATCATAACCCTAAACATGGTATAAGAAAATAATAACAACCTATTATATTATAATTTGGTTGAAGATTGATAACAGTTTAGATAAACTAAATAATTATTGAGATGTTTAACTTAATCTTTTAATATAAAGAAAGGAACACAAAACTCTTAAGTTTATAATTCTTTATAAAATTTGGCTTTTATAGTATATGATAGTTAATGGAAATTTTATCATTAAGTTAGAACTATAGTGAAGATAATACAAGACTCGGTTAGTAAAATCATGAATCTTACCAAGAATAAGATAGGTCTTCCCCTTATTGCTAACATGGTAGTAGCATAGTGATGACTTTATGATATTCCAATCAAAGTAATAACCAATTAAAAATTGTTCAAGAGTTAACCCTAGGGATATGTAAACACCATGCATTATGATTACTTGTCATTTTGACCATAACTTTGGGACAAAGTTTCTTTAAGGGTGGGTGTATGTAACGCCCCATATCTTCTCCTTTAGGGAGTTAGAACATTCATTGTTTACTCGTCTAAGTAATTCAATCCTTAATATTTGTTTGGGCTCGGTTAGATTGGGATATATTTGAGATATGTACATCTTGACCTAATCATGGGTTGCATGATATTACTTTCATTGTTCTATACTCATGATGATGATAGCTCTTTGGTTTGTTTAAACATGCAAGTTAAAATGTGGAGTTTAGGTACGTGGATACTAGTTCAAGTTATGATGTGAATGCATAACATATGTCAGGCATGATAAAAATAAACATGCATTTCTTAAATTGAATGTCAATACAAATATGGATCCTTATATGAAATTATTATGTATATGCATAGATATGAGTTATTGTTGAATTAACTTGCAGGTTAATGAGCTATGCGATAGCCAAATGACGGTAGTCTTGAGGTGACTTGGATACCGTAGATATCAATAAGATAGTATATGCTATATGTTGTACTTATTATTTAAATTTATGATTCGAAATATTGTTATGATTTGTGGTGAGTGTGGTTTTGACAGGACACATAGCTTGCCCAAAGTGGTTGTTTGATGACGTGACTCTATGAACAATAGTTGCATAATAGGGCTTGATGTAGGGTGTTGACCCTAGTTCTATAAGGAGGGGTGGAGGTATTTCCCACCATTTATCCTTCGAAACCTAGAGTCCTGGGAGGTTTTTGTGAAGTCATGCTCCCCTAGACATGTGATGACGACTGTTAGTTTCCTGTTGGGGAAGCTTGGTTGAGATGTATGACACTTCCTCTTACGAGTTCTATCTGGATTTAGGTCAATATAGTCGATGCTCCATCTTAGTCCAACAGAGGAAAGGATAGGATGGAAGATGGAAGTAGGTTAGGAAGAAAGGATGCTTCGATGTTAGTTGAGAACACTTATTGGGGATTAGAGATGCCACTATTTTTTACTCAGTTGGTTCCTACCATGTTTAAAACCCTCTTTGATTTCCTATTGATATTTTAAGTGTGACAATGAGCTATTGATGAATTGGTGTCATTTAGTTCGTTAAGATTATTAAATGATGCATTACTTGATTTGNTAGGACAATCAGATTATCAAATTAATTATAATTAATCATCCCTATGCATCTATTTAACCAGGGTTGTTATAGCCTCTCATTGGTCACTCTCACTGAAACCCTAATCCTTTCCCACCACATTCCATTGGATTCCACTCACACATTTAGCTAGGGTTCTTCCTCACATGGAGTACCCATGACTCATTTTTTTTCACAGCTGGACGAACCAAAGTCTTCATTATCTAACGAGTGAGAACCTCTTTTAGATGTGTCAAAACATGTGCAATTGTTGAAATCCAGAACGAGCCTCTTGCCATATATTGCGAATTGGTGGCTCTCTATTCCGAGAAAATATTCGACCGATTGGTATTCCAACCTGTGAACAAAACCTGTGAATGCATTTCATGAGGAAAACCCACTAAGTTGTTCTGTAGTATATTTTTGACTATATGTTGCATGGTTCATGTGTATATTTTTCTCCAGTGTATTTAAGATGCATGTGGTTTGTACAAAAATATCTCTCATCATATCGAATCACCACGATATCTCTTCGACAATCAACAATCGATATCTCAAATTATTCGGTCACTTTATTCATTGAATCCACCACTTCAATGTATCCTTCATCCTACTACAATCGAGTTAATATCGTGACATTCCAAATCCCTTGTTCTGGCCTTAGTTTGAAACACTTTTGGGCTTTCGAAAGTAGTATAGAGCCAACATCTACAACCCTTCCTGACGTCGATTCAAGCTCTACAAAACCATAAATAATAAATTTAATAAATAAAGAAAATTTATTAAAATTAATATGTTGTAGATATTAAACCAATGAAATTTTATCTCATAAGATTTTGTTGTTACCTTCACACTTTGAAGGGATAACTACTTTTGTATAGTCAATTGACACATTAAATGTTGGCACATTGAAAATTAAAAATAATAATAAATAAATAAAGTGTATTTATTTATAAAAGAATCATAAAATGGAGTTGGGAGGCGACATTAAATAAAAAGAAAATTGTTGACACCGGTTGAGATAATGTAATTATTATACTTTAGAAGTTGTAATCAACTTAGTGAGTAAGTGGGAGGTTAGGATTGAACTTAATTTCAAGTGAAATAAAGTGCATAAGTATGAATTTTTTTTATTGGTAAAAGACACTATGTTAGTGGATGGCAAGATCTTATTAGAATCACCTAAAGTACCCAATCTCAACGTTCTTAAGAGGATCCTAGACACGACATTCCTTGGTTGAGATCTACTTTATTACTTAAGAACATAGTGATATTTGGAAAAATGACCAATTAAACAATCCAGTGATGACATCACATGACAAATCAATTAGCATTATCCTAAGTCAATGTTCTGAAGTGCATAAAACTTTTGAGTCCCACTCTCATGAGTGATGGCATATGTAATGTAAATCTAGAAGGATAACCAAGGTTAATAATGATTGTTTATAATCAACAAGATATCCTAGGTGGTATTGTATGTATGACTTAATCAAATTTATATCGAACTCAAAACACGATTCCCTTAACAAGATAACCAATAATGAGTAAATGTTGTAAATGATAGTCAAACCAACACAGTATACTTTAAATATATGGGGTTTGTATATGGAACATAGGGAGAATAAATATAGAAGATAAGTGTGTCTTTGTGTTAATTAAGTTATAAGTGGCAATAGCATACATTTGAGACATAGTGAGGTGTCTACTAAATAGGGATAGTCTCAGTCAATATATTAAAAGATTCAACATGTTTTAATCAAGTGAAGGTTGAATGAGACTAGTATAACACAAGATCAGGACTACTATGACACAAGATTCTCTATCACGGAAGACACTTAGTATTTGTACCATGAAATTTTTTTTCTTCTTATTTGGGAATGATCATAACCCTAAACATGGTATAAGAAAATAATAACAACCTATTATATTATAATTTTGTTGAAGATTGATAACATTTTAGATAAACTAAATAATTATTGAGATGTTTAACTTAATCTTTTAATATAAAGAAAGGAACACAAAACTTTTAAGTTTATAATTCTTTATAAAATTTGGCTTTTAAGTATATGATAGTTAATGGAAATTTTATCATTAAGTTAGAACTATAGTGAATATCATACAAGACTCGGTTAGTAAAATCATGAATCTTACCAAGAATAGGATAGGTATTCCCCTTATTGCTAACATGGTAGTAGCATAGTGATGACTTTATGATATTCCAATCAAAGTAATAACCAAGTAAAAATTCTTCAAGAGTTAACCCTAGGGATATGTAAACACCATGCATTATGATTACTTGTCATTTTGACTATAACATCAGGACAAAGTTTCTTGAAGGGTGGGTGTATGTAATGCCCCATATCTTCTCCTTTAGGGATTTAGAACATTATTTGTTTACTCGTCTTAGTAATTCAATCCTTAATATATGTTTGGGCTCAGTTAGATTGGGATAGATATTTGAGATATGTACATCTTGACCTAATTATGGGTTGCATGATATTATTTTCATTGTTGTATACTCATGATGTTGATAGCTCTTTGGTTTGTTTAAACATGAAAATTAAAATGTGGAGTTTAGGTATGTGGATACTAGTTCAAGTTATGATGCGAATGCATAACATATGTCAGGCATGATAAAAATAAACATGCATTTCTTAAATTGAACGTCAATACAGATATGGATCCTTATATAAAATTATTATGTATATGCATAGATATGAGTTATTGGTGAATTAACTTGCAGGTTAATGAGCTATGCGATAGCCAAATGACTGTAGTGTTGAGGTGACTTGGATACCATAGATATCAATAAGATAGTATATGCCATATGTTGTACTTATTATTTAAATTTATGATTCGAAATATTGTTATGATTTTTGGTGAGTGTGGTTTTGACAGGACACACATCTTGGCCAGAGTGGTTGTTTGATGACGTGACTCGAAGAACAATAGTTTGACAATAGGGATTGATGTAGGGTGTTGAACCTAGTTCTATAAGGAGGGGTGGAGGTATTTCCCACCATTTATCCTTCGAAACCTATAGTCCTGGGAGGGTTGTGTGAAGTCACGCTTCCCTTGACATGTGATGACGACTGTTAGTTTCCTGTTGGGGAAGCTTGGTCGAGATGTATGAAACTTCCGCTTACGGGTTCTATATGGAGTTAGGTCAATATAGTTGATTCTTTATCTTAGTCAAACAGAGGAAAGGATAGGATGGAAGACAGAAGTAGGTTAGGAAGGAAGGATGCTTCGATGTTAGTTGAGAACACTGATTGGGGATTAGAGATGACACTATTTTTTAATCACTTGGTTCCTACCATGCTTCAAACCCTCTTTGATTTCCTACTGATATTTTAGTTGTGACAATGAGCTATTGATGAATTGGTGTAATTTAGTTCGTTAAGATTATTAAATGATGCATTACTTGATCTGTTGTCCTGCATGTCTTGGTGATCATATAGGAACTATGCATTAGAAGAAATGATTGTTTATCATTAGTACATACATAAGATATGTGTCCGTTAGCTACACACACATACCCTACCCATGTACACTAGTATAAGTAATTAATGTATTAATTATCAAAGTAAATTATTAACTATTTAATTGAATGTTTATTGAATATGTAAATTATATTGCATACAAAATATCTAGAAGCATTAAATACCTTCTTGTCTTTGATAGATGGTGGGTATGATGAATTAAATGAGCATGGTGGGGTGTTATGTACATTTTGGTGAAAATTATCAAGTAACATTTATTAGCTAGCATGAGAAGAAGAACTTTTCATTTTATTTATTGTTGTTTAAGGCAAGTCATTTATATTTAGTTTTATTTTAATATTTTCCCAAAATAACTAGATAACGGAGGTTAATGGATAATAATGAGGGTGGTTGAGGAGACTTGGGGAAGTGTGTATGGAAATGTGATAAATAGGGAGGAGAATTTGTGAGGAAGGGGGGATGGAGAGGTTTGATCATGATGAGAGGTTGTGAAATTCTTGGAAGATATAATTATTGTTATAGTTTTCTTTGAGCATTGGTGCTTTGTTGTTCTTGGAGTCATGGGCATGGAGGGCCAAGAAACCAAAAGGTTTCTTGGAGCTAGGAAGTCGTCTAGGCTCCTAGTTGGTAGGGAGGATTCCGTTGTTTCACTCTGGGAAATCTAGAAAAGAATGCTTGGAATCGCCTAGGACTACATTACACTTGATGAGCTTCGAAAAACTAAGGAAGAGGTATTTTTCAGTGGTATTTACTGTTGATATTTTATATAGACTTTTGTTTTAAGTTGAAAATCTTAGAGTTAACCTATTACTTATTTCATCATGCTATTTAGATTTATCATTGAGAAAATGTAGAAGAATTGTGTAAATGAAATGAATTATCTTAAAGAAAAGTTGTTTTTATACATTTATTTAAATGAATGATTAATCTCCTAAACATCCTAGATGGGTGTTACAGGTAGCATTCACCGTGAACTTGAGAAGGTCAAATTTACTGAGTTCTTTGGTGCCCCGAATGATGCAGCCGCCGAGGCATGGTTGGAGAATATGGTGATGTGATTTGCACTTCTAGATTATACCTCCACAATGAAGGTCCACATGGAGGTATTCCAACTAAAAGGAAGCGCTCTTCTATGGTGGAAGATGTTTCTACCACAGCTGAACATGGTCATCAAAGACATGTCATGGGACCTATTCAAGGAATGGTTCCAAGAGAGATACCTATCAGAGGTATCATAGGAAATGTTCAACGCCTTACGATAGGGTGGTCGTATGGTGCCCGAGTACGAGGCCCATTTTGATATAGTTGTTCTGGTATGCTCCGCATCTTAACACTGAGAAACTTAAGGTCAACAGGTTCATGTTCAGCCTTAACGCTAACATACGTGCAAAGGTTAGGATTTTGATGCCTCAAACCTTGCATGATGTCATTCAGAAGGCCCTCACAGTAGAGGAGGATCTTTTCAGAGGGGGTCAGACCAGGACTCCAACGAGACCAGTAGGGCAGCTATCATTTGGTGCACAACAACATCAGACATGAGCCAGACATACACCAGGGTATTGTGGCTTCCAGAGGGGATCCACCTTCACTACATATCAGGGACCGACACCTCAGTAGCAGACACCTTATCGGGGACCACAGCTTCAACAACAACGTTGACCAAAACAACAACAGTTTAGGCCTGTTTAGCAGAACAG
Source organism: Picea sitchensis (assembly GCA_010110895.2). Classification (NCBI taxonomy): domain Eukaryota; kingdom Viridiplantae; phylum Streptophyta; class Pinopsida; order Pinales; family Pinaceae; genus Picea; species Picea sitchensis. Next base: position 16,570 of record SNQJ01S0132609.1, on the reverse strand, counting down.
ACTAGGATTTCAGGCCGGTGGGCCATCATCTTCTACTTCGGGTATCAGGACTACTGGGCCGAAGAAGGGGTGTTTTATCCAGGTGGATATCGGTGGCCACCAACCTTTTCCAACTAGCTCAAAACAACTTTCTAGCAATTTTGATGATTTACTATTTTTAGCAGTTTTTCGGGTCCTGAACTTCCAGAGTCGTTTAGAGGCCCTAAACAACGTTTTTTTGGGGTATGTTGCAAATGTTGTATTCCTTGGATAGATATTTCCAATGGGCTATCATACACCTAAAATGAAGATCGTATGCAAAAGTTACGACCCCGGGAAGTTGATGTACTGACTTACCCAAACGGGGCCCACATGACTTTTGGGACTTCATCTCCTAGGGTTAGGTTTTTGGATGCTTAGGGTTTTTGAAACTCCTCTTTATTGTAAAAAGTCCTTGAGAGCCTCATTTTAATCATCTTCTTGCGAATGAGTGTAGTCGTCACATCTCTTCTCAAAGATAAGCCACCACCATTCCAGCAAGTTTGTTTTCCGCTGCATTTTACAGTTTTCGCTTATTTCCTTATTGAATAGAAAACCGATTTTACTGTATCTCTCTTATTCTGTGTTAAGCATATGGTAATAATATGTATTCATTTCATTATTCTCATAAAATTTGGATCAGTGGTATCAGAGCGGTCTGCTCCTTGTCGTCTTAATGCATGTCCCCAACGAGGTCGGATTACAAAGATTTGGGTCTCGAGCTTGTTTCTCCTGAGGACAAAATCTCTCGCACACCCAAGAGACCTCTCATGGAAGGAGAAAATAAAGATGATGGGATAGGAGATCCTTTCAAACTATTGATTGAAGAATCTCTCACACAATAAAGGAATGACATGATGGATAATTTCGCACAAATTCTTCGGCGACTACCAACAGGCAACGCATCTCCTTCGAGCAGAGGAACCGCCCCCTTCAAGGTAAAAATAAACTTTGATATTCCAATATTTGAAGGTCATATAGATGCATATGCTGTAGAAAAGTGGTTGAATCTACTAGAAGGTTATTTCTCTATCCATAATTTTTTGAATAGAGAAAAGATTACTTTTGCGCTCCTCAAAGTCATTTCCCATGTCAAAGATTGGTGGGAAAATTTATGTGAGCAAAAGGAAACAGAGGAACCCCCATTATTTATAGTCACAACCACCTAGGAATCCTTCAGGGATGCCATTAAGGAACAATACTACCCTGTCAGAAGTTATGACGACTTGTATGCCAAATGGACCACACTGTGGAAAGAAAGAGACCAAGCAGTGCCAGATTTCAAAAATATCTTCCATACCTTGCACACCAATATGGGTATCAAAGATTCAGAGAGAAATCTAGTGCTCAAGTATCGCGTTGATCTACATAGATATATCCAGACCAAAATAGAATTTTTGTACATCTCATCCTTGGGCATATCCTATCGATATGCCATCAAAATCAAGCAGAAGCTCAAACAAAAGACACAACAATTTCGGTCGAGGAAACCCTCACAAAAAAATCCAGGAAAGGGTGGCCCCAACCCACAGAACAAAGGACATATCAAATATAGATAGTATCAGGACAACCAGTCCAAGCCACAAGCAAAGAAGAACACCAGAAATAAAAAGAAAGAAACCGGGAAGTGGTGTGACTTCCATAAGAGCCCTTGGCATAACACTATTGGCTGTCACTCAAAGAAGATGCTAGTGGACGAAGTGAAAGTGCATGAATCAGATGCAGGTTTTGACTCTGAGTCAAAAACATAAAGGGGAAGACGGATCATTGATGCGGAACCCAGTGCCATCATTGCTACCACCAAGCTCCAACATGGTGAACTAGATGAGCCAAAAGAAGGGGAGTGCCTCTTCCATTCATAGATGTGGGTAAAAGGTACCCCACTGCACTTCATCGTTGATAGTGGTAGCTAGAAGAACCTCATCTTAGCAGAAGTCATCAAGCAGCTAGCCCTGTCGACAACGCTGCACCCACAACCATATACCATTGGATGGCTCCGCCAAGGAAGCAATCTCCGCATTAGCCAACAGTGTCGACTGTCGTACAACATCAAGCCCTTCAAAGATGAGTTATTATGTGATGTTGCTCGTCTTGAAGTTTGTGATGATATTTTGGGCCAACCTTATTTATGGAAACGTCATATTGTATATGAGTCTAGGCCTTTTAGTGTTATTATTACTTTGAACAGGAAATTGTACAGGATACATGAGGTTGTCCCACCTAGTGCTATTTCCTTAATCTCTGCGAAGTAATGCATGAAGGTCATCTCTCATATGGGGAAGTTTGTCTTCTTCATGATTCTCTCTCAGAATGAGAGAAAAATCACAGCCACATCCAGGGTCTCTGTGGCCAACCTCTCCACACAGTAGAAGCAAGTAGATAAGGTCATGGAAGAATACTTAGATATCTTATCCTCACCTATCGAGGTACCTCTTCACTGCCAGGTCAAGCACCCCATCGATCTTAACCCCGATGCACCGCTGCCCAATGGGCCAGTCTATTGCCTCTTTATTTTAGAGAATGAGGATATCAAGTGATAGATCCAATAATTTCTCCACAAGGGGCACATCCGTCCTAGCTCATCACCTTGCAGGAGCCCAATCATGCTGGTACAGAAGAAAGATGGAACCTGGTGACTTTGCATTGATTATCGGGCTCTAAATAAAATCATAGTCAGAAACTAGTACCTGATTCCTTGAATCGACGACCTCCTTGATCAACTTATGGGGGCCAAATACTTCAGTAAGATTGATATAAACCTTACTACCATCAGGTCCTGATAGAATAGACAAAATTATGGAAGACTGCCTTCAAGTCAAAGGAAGGCCTTTTTGAATGGTTAGTCATGCCCTTTGGTCTGAAAAACGCTCCAACCACTTTCATGAGGATGATGGACAATATCCTATGACCATTCACCAATACTTTTGTAGTGGTGTATCTTAATGACATTCTCATTTACAACAAGACTTGGGCCGAAGACTTGCAACATATTTAGCAGGTTCTGCACACCCTGCGGCAACACAAGCTATATGCCAACATGGAAAAATTATCCTTCGGCATGGACATGAACCATTACCTAGGATACATCATTGATCAACATGGTGTACATGTGGATACAGCAAATATCCAAGTCATCCGTGACTAGCCAACCCCAACCACACTCACTGAGCTTCAGAGATTCTTGGGCCTTGCCAATTTCTACCACAGGTTTGTGTTGGGATCCTCCCATATTGCATGGGCCCTTAGACAAATAACCAGGGGTGGTGGTAAGGATAAATTTGCGTTGGGTCAGCCCCAACAACAAGTGTTCGATGATTTGAAGCAGTTCTTGTGCTCAGCCCCAGTACTTTCACTACCAGACCTGCAGTATCCCTTTGAGATTGATACTGATGCTTCAGACTATGTTGTGGGTGTCGTTCTTACACACCCCGGCCACCCCGTGGTCTATCATAGTTCGAGACTATCAGATTTTGTCTGTAAGTACCGTACTTATGACAAATAAATGTACTCCATTGTGTAATCCTACCACCAGTGGAAACATTACATTCTTAGGAGGGAGACCATCATCCACACTAATCATAAGGCACTACATTTCATGAAGACACAAGGAAAATTGCAGAATGATATCCATCAAAAGTGGTCCACATACTTGTAGCAATTCCACCTCAACATAAAGTATAAAACATGAAGCACCAACCGCATCGCTGATTTCCTCAGCAGACCACCAGTCATGGCACTCAGCATAGTGCTAGAATCCTGTGGCCATGAGACCTCTAGATGACCGCAACTCTATGAGATAGACCTAGACTTCGTCACCACCTACCAAATGTTGGGTGCAAAGGCAGTTGTTGATAATTTCCATCTTCAGGATGGGTTGTTGTGTCATCTAGGACANCCTCAAGTGAGTGAGAAAAGATGATCTGGGAAGCCCACTACAGCCGGGTGGCAGGACACTTCAGCGTTGAAAAGATAGTGATGATTCTACAAAAACATTTCTACCGGTCGAAACTTCGACAGGAGGTCAACAAGTATATTAGGTCTTTCACTGCCTGCACTATTTCCAAAACAACCACTAAGAAATAGGGCCTGTAAAACCCTCTTCCTACTCTTTATAGACCATGGGAATCCATCTCAATGGACTACATGTCAGGCCTCCCATCCACCAAGTGTGGAAATGACTATGTTTTTTTGGTTGTCGATTTCTTTTATAAGATGATGATTCTGGTTGCTTGCAAGAAGAGCATCACAGTAGAAGTCACTGCCAAGCTCTTCTTTGAACGAGTCTGGGTACATTTTGGAATCCCACAAACCAATTTCTCATATTGGGACAGTCGATTTCTCAGCACATTCTGGTCGAGCCTCTGGTCACTAGTGGACACCAAGATCAACAAATCCATGGCCTTCCACCCCCAGACAGATGGCCAAATCGAGGCCGCAAATTGAATGATCATGCATATCCTGCGCATGTATAATTCCAAGCACCCTCGAACATGGGATGAGAGTATTCCATATCTATAACATAGCTACAACTGAGCCCTACATAGTTCAACTGGCAATAGCCCCTTTCAGGTGGGGTTGTGATTCCAACCATTGGGTCCCATAGATGTTGCACTTGCCCTTGCAGTCACCTTGACCGACTCCTCTCCTGCTCCAACTGAGGCTGAGGAAGCCACCCAGTTCATTGAGAGGATCCATCACATCCACCAACAGGTTCAGGATATTCCACAGAAGTCCAATGACAAGTACAAGCAACGCCATGATGAACATTGGGTTCCACATAAGTTTCAGGTGGGCGACAAAGTTTGGTTGCACTTGCAGAAAGAATGCCTTACAGGACCCCATTGGAAGCTTTTCCCACTCCATTATGGGTCATACACCATCACCAAGGCTATGGGGGATAATTCTTTTGCACTCAACATTCCTCCTTTCCTTGGTCTCTACCCAGTGTTCAATGTGGACCTCCTTCGGCCTTATTTCCCACCATTATTGGACACCTCAGATGTAGCAAAAAAACTAACACCAAAAGAGCTCAACCCCGACTGCATACAACAGGCATCAGTGATAATATTGTGGACACACAGATCAAGGGAATTCGAAAACAAAGGATTCATCTTTATCGAGTCGTCAAAGAAGGGTAGCTCCTGCACCAAGGCAAGTGTCTCACCCGGGGCCAAATTCAGCAAAAAATTCCTCATTTGATGGGGGAACTCAATGCAATGGAGACCATTTATTCCTAAGGATGGAGGATTGATCCAGGTGGATATCGGTGGCTAACCACCTTTTCCAGCTAGCTCAAAACAACTTTCTAGCAATTTTGATAATTTACTATTTTTAGCAGTTTTTCAGATCCTGAACTTCTGGAGACATTTTGAGGCCCTAAACAACGTTTTTTGGGGTATGTTGCAGTCACAAAAATTTCATCATGAAATTTTGTGCAACTATTGTATTCCTCGAGTAGATCTTTCCAATGGGATATCATATGCCTAAAATGAAGATCGTATGCAAAAGTTACAACCCCGAGAAGTTGATGTACTGACTTACCCAAACGGGGCCCACGTGACTTTTGGCGCTTCATCTCCTATGGTTAGGTTTTTGGATGTTTAGGGTTTTTGAAACTCCTCTTTATTGTAAAAAGGCCTTGATAGCCTCATTGTAATCATCTTCTTGGGAATGAGTGCAGCTGTCACATCTCTTCTCAGAGATAAGCCGCCACCATTCCAACATGTTTGTTTTCCGCTGCATTTTGTAGTTTCAACTTATTTTCTTATTGAATAGAAAACCAATTTTATTGTATCTTAGATATTCTTTGTTAAGCATATGGTAATAATCTATAGTCATTTCATTCTTCTCATAAAATATGGATCAGTGATGGACATGTGGGGAGACACACTACTAGCGCAACTGCCCTGTGGAGAGGACTAGAGCATTTGGATCAGTCGGACCCACTACCGTGGGAGATTTGGGAAAGGCCGATCGGATTCATGCAGTGGTGAATAACTTCCAGGAAGAGAATAATTCAACTATTCTCTAGACGACAGGTACCGTCACTAACCAGACCCTTAGTGTTTTGATAGATCCCAGTGCTATCGAGAGTTTCATTTCTGGTGCAATGCTAAAAATGATTAAGGTAAAGGCAGTTGAACAAGATGAGTTTAGCTTTGTAGAGATGGCCTCGGGAGACAAAAAAAATGTTGGAGGAAAGGTTATGGGTTGTATCCTTAACCTAGGATATGTTGTCGCCAGGGCCAACCTATATAACACGATCTTAGGATCTTATGATGTTGTGATTGGTATGGACTGGCTGGAATCGCATGAGGTGATACTCAACTGTAAGACGAAATGGTTGAGCTTGGTCAATGATGAGGAACAAAGACGTGTGATTGTAGGTCAGAACTAGAGAGTTTCCCTGGGGTTCATCTCTTCCTTGCACCTACGGAAGAGCATGCGCAAGGGGTGCAAGCTTTATGCGATCCTTGGGTTAAATGAGAAGGGAATAGAGGAAGGTTTAGAACACCTTCTGGTGGTGAGATATTTTGCCGATGTATTTCTGAAGGAGTTACCTGGGATGCCACTGGAGAGGGAATTGAAGTTTACTATAGACCTAAAACTAGGAACTAAACCAATAGCTAGAATGCCTTATCGGATGTTGACCCCGAAGTTATAGGAGTTGAGAATGCAACTGAAAGAATTATTGGACACGGGACTGATACATCCAAGTTTTTCACCATGGGGTGCACCTGTTATATTCATATGAAATAAGGATGGGTAATGGAGGCTCTGCATTGACTACCGTCAATTGAACAAGGCCACGATCAAAAATCAATATCAGTTGTTGAGGATTCATGATCTGTTCGATCAAATGAAGGGCATGAGAGTGTTCTCAAATATCGATTTGTGATCATGGCATCACCAGTTATGGATCAAGGAGGATAATGTCCCTAAAACCTCCTTTAATACAAGGTTTGGACATTACGAGTTTACGGTTTTACCATTTGGACTGACAAATTCCCCACGGGTATTTGTGAGTTTTATGAACGGGGTGTTCCGCAAGTACTTGGACAAGTTCGTCCAAGTACTCATTGACGATATCTTGATTTACTCTCAAACTATGGAGGAGCATGACAAACACTTGTGCTTGGTACTACAATGTCTGCGAGAGCAAAATTTTTATGGGAAGTTTTCCAAATGTTCATTTTATCAATCGAAGATTCACTACTTAGGGCATGCCATCTCTGGTGAAGGCATCGTCGTGGGTCTAACCAAGGTTGAGGCTATTATGCAATGGTCTGCACTGATGAATTTCCTAGAAGTGCGTAGCTTCATGGGTTTAGCAGGATACTATTGATGGTTCGTCGAGGGATTTTCAAAGATAGCAAATCCGATCACGAAATTGCAGAAGAAAAACAAGAAGTTTGTTTGGACTGAGAAATGCGCGGAAGCATTTCAGAGGCTCAAGGAGTTGTTCACAACAACATTGATACTAAAGGTCCCTGACATGGACGCAGACTTCTTGGTATGCACTGATGCATCCAAGGAAGGCTTGGGTGGAGTCTTGATGCAAGACGGATGAGTGATCGCTTACATCTCGAGCAAACTGAGAAAGCATGAGGAGAACTAAGCGACGCATAATTTGGAGTTGTTAGCCATCGTATATGCCTTGAAGGTTTGGAGACACTACCTTGTTGGATGAAAATTTGAACTAAATACTAACCACTGTGGACTACAACACATCTTTACACAAAGAGAACTGAACGTGCCACAACGACATTGGTCGGAATTGCTCAGCGAGTAGGACTTCGAGATTACTTACATAAAAGGAACAATGAACCGAGTGGCAGATGGATTGAGTCAGAGACCACACATATTTTCGGTGATGCCTCTTTAGATGAATCTACATGAAAAGATTCTAACTTTACAGTGTGATGATGACTAGTACAAAGAGGTCGAGGGTTTTATCGGACAAAACACAATGATGGTACCAAATTTGAAGGATTTTTGTTTGATGATGATGGTTTATTAAGGTTTAAAAATCAGATTTACGTACCGCCAAATGACGAGTTGAGGATGTTGATCCTGAGCGAGTCTCATAGAGAAGTTTACATGGCTTACCTGAGAGTCACAAAGATGAGGGCAGACCTTAAACCCTTATTCTTCTGGAAGGGAATGAAGGTAGACATAGTCAACTATGTGGCTAGATGTCTAGAATGTCAGCAGGTAAAGGTTAAACATAGACGTGCCCAATAGGATTACTACAACCACACGCTATTCCAGAATCAAAATGGGAGGTTATTTCGATGTATTTTATTGTTGGATTTCCACTGACGGCAAGGAGACATGACCCGATTTTCATAGTAGTAGACACTCTAACGAAGAGTGCTCACTTTATTCATGTGTGTACAACGTATCAGGAACTTGACATATCTAGAGTTTTCATCAGTGATATTGTGAGGTTGCATGGCGTTCCTAAAAGGATTATATCCGATCGAGGATTTGTGTTTATCGGATGATTTTGGACGAGTTTCCAAGAGGCCTTGGGAACCCAACTTAACTTCAGTACTATGTATCACTCAAAGACTGACGTGCATATGGAATGAATGAACAAGACCTTGGAGGACATGTTGTGCATGTATGTGATGGACCAACAAAAGCATTGGGAAGAATTCTCTCCACTGGTGGAGTTTGCTTACAACAACAGTTACCAAAGAACCATTAATATGGTGCCTTTCGAGTTTCTTTATGGGAGACTGTGTCTGATGCCTTTGAGTTGGGATCAGCTTGAGGATAGGGTCTTGGTGGGACTAGAAGCAATCCAATAAATGGAAGAGAAAATGCAAACAATAAGGAAAAGGATTAAAGTAGCGCAGGACTGACAAAAGAGTTATGTTGATGCGCACTGTGTCGACTGTAGCTACGAGATCGGTGATCGAGACTTCTTCTGGGTTAAACCGCATAAGAGTTTGATCAATTTTGGAAAGGGTTTTAAACTCTCTCCTAGGTTTGTGGGACCTTTCGAGATTGTGGAGAGAAAGGGGCCCATAGCCTATCGACTAGCCTTGCCTGATTCTTTGAGGCGTATGCACAATGTTTTTCATGTATCTGTTTTGAGACATTATATTAGTGATCCTACACATATTATTGACATGAGTTCCTTGCAAGCATCGGACGAGGGGGTTCTCACGACTGAGGCAATCTGCATCTTGGATCATCGCATTCGATAGCTACGACGTCAAACAGTAGATTAGGTCAAGGTCCAATGGGACAACTATAGTCCGCACTCAGTGAATTGGGAGGATGCATATGATATGCGCCAACAATTTCCATTTTTGTTTGATAGATAGACTTATGATACTGTGATACACTTTATTTCGGCATTTTTATTGTGAAACTTCGAGATGAAGTTTATACCAAGATTGGGTGTATGTAACATCCCATTTTAGTGCATTGAGAGAACTTATTCTTTGAGGACACTTGCTCGCAAGTGATCCAGATTATTATGCTATTAAAACATTTGATTTTTATTATGAGGTGTTAAGAGTTGATGACATTTTGTTCTACTGCATTGACATAGACAGGTGCTATTGACTCAGTTTTACTGAGTCTGCAAGATTTTGGACCTCGAAGATGCAGAGGCATTGATGGAACCCCTTGGACTCTGGATCGAGTTCGGGAGTGTACCA